>JARKHS020001206.1:0-84518 GCA_030143305.2 Amblyomma americanum | reverse complement strand
AACACAAATGCAAGCGCATGGAGAGAGGCGAAGAAGTGCTCGCTAGACGTAAGCATGACGCAACAGATACGTCACCAATGAATAACGCGTTTGCTCGTTCTTGCGCGTGCTCTTGTATTTCAAAAATTCCCTCGTTGCCGAAAGCGGAAGCGCTATAGGTATCGAGATTCGAGACACGTTACGCGCGGCAGGTTTGTGGCGTCCTCTGTATGGAGCAGCACTAGCTAGCGCTTAAGCCTTGCGCACCCTTGCGAAAAGAGGGCGCCACTCAGTGTAGCGTGGCCAGCGCTGCTCATCCTTGATCCAGCGTCCGTTTCCAATGTGGTGACACTCACTTACCGTTTTTTCGGGGCACAAGGATTGTGCCGACACATACAGTTAAGATAAGGCTTCTAAAATTTAATCTGAAATAAAACTTTGATATCTGGAAGCAGCATACGGCGCTCTCATGTGTAAACGACGCGGGAGCGATGATTTCCGCGAAAATATTTTGACCTGGCTAAATGCACCGGTACATAATAATCAACTAAACACGCTGCCCTTCTTCACCATTATCATCACCATCATGAGCCTGACTACGCCCCTTGCAGGGAAAAGTCCTCTCCCATGTCTCTCCAATTAACCCTGCCCATTGCCAGCTGCGCCCACCGTGGCCTTTTCTATATCACAAGAGCAAAGCAATCGTTTCTCCCTCGTAGCTCAGTGCTATACTGAAGACAATTTTCAAGGTAAGTTCTGCCAAAACGTATACAAAAGATGACCATGGCTTATTATTTTAAAATCAGACTTCATTTAAATTCCGACTTTCCGCATATGCAACGGTCAGCCTGCCAGCGCGCCAAGAACTTTCACTATTGTCAATATGATGCCATGCAAAAATGCCATGCGCGCGCTAACACAGCACTCGGCGAGTCTCGCGAATCCATAGTATGCCCACTGTATTGTAGCAAACGCTTCAAGGCGTCGATGGGAAAACGCTACCATCACTGGTGGTTTATTAGGGGCTAAATATATTGTATCCGCGTGAGAACATCCAAATCCGGTACACAGCGGCTCTATCTGGATCCGCTGGCGTAAAACAAGCATGCTCAGATAGGAATCCCGGCTGAAGTTGCCATAGCAAACAGTTCCTGCAGTACAGCCATGTAACGTTCTATACGTTACTGTCTTCAGCGGCGCTTCATAACGAAACAACGCACTCGTATTCTGAAAGTAAGTTTTTCGCTGCGCCATGTTTTTCAGTGCTTTCTGACAAAGAATTACCAAGGCGAAATCTAGAGAACAAATATACTACGCCCGTGCGTGCATATTTCACCGTCCAGATAGTTCCACACTTCGGCGTCAATGTATACCCTGTACTTTAAACCCGTTTATGAAGTTATACAGGAACCATTCTTTTAATAAATGCTTCGTGGAACATGTAGGGCTGTTGTTGCTTCTTACTGAGCAACTTCAACTGGTATCCCCTTTAATCGAGGCAAGAATAGCAGCGACTGGATCTGATGAAGTCGCATTATCACTGTAAACCAACGCTGTAAACAAGCACAAGTGGTTGCCAGGCGATGTATGAAAACCCTACTGACAAAAATACAACCTTAGATTTCCATATTCTTCAAATAATGGTCCCGCCCCTTGTATTTTTGGAGAAATCCAACATTTCTCTACAGATCAAGAAAGATCCGTACAGCGAGTTGCTCGAAAACGGCCCAAATGAAATTCAGACCCGATCAAGGTCTGCGAGTGAAGAGAAAATGCTCCGCCGCGGAGCTAGATGGACTCTTCGAAAACGAAGAGTAAAACTGACCGCACGTTTCACTTCTTTTTAAGGTGTCGCCTTTTTTTAAAAAAATAGACATTTCCATTGAACGGTATGTGCGGATGACCAACAATATTAGCCACTTCCTCGCTTAATGAGAATGCACATCTTGCATTCGTGCTTTACTCGGTCTAAAAGTTGAAGATGAAGAACAATTCTGTTCGTGCACTCAAGCACGTGACGCGCGCACTTCTGACGCCTGCTTCGATTTTTTTTTAACGACCATTGGCAGGTGCCTTTCTTCGCTTTGCTGCCCTGCCTTGCTGCTAGCGCCGATTCCGAGATGAGCGGAGAGTCAGCGCTTGCCTTTCTGCAGAAAATTTACGCCCCACGCAGCATTCTGACCACGGGCTTGAGCCACGGAGCAGCCGCCGCCATCTTCGCTGGGCTCTCTCTTCTGGGAGTGTGTGGCATCGCTGGACTGCTCACGGTCATCGCGCGCGACTCGAAGGAGGTCTTGGTCAGCGAGACCATGGCCACTGCGGTCAACAGAAGCACGCTGCCCGTGAGTCGACTGCGAGATGGCGCAGTGCCTGAGCTACCGGCGCACGAGAATCATCTCCAGGTGCCTCACAAGCATGCGGCTTCGCTGTCGGCCGACAAACTGCAAGTGGCTGCCCGGAAGCACGGGCGAAGACCAAGCTCCAGAAAGAACGCAAGTACTAAGCACGGTTTTTCTTCGAACTCCGGCGCCTTTCACGAAGCCAGAAGGACGCCAGGCAACGTCGGTGCGGACGAAGCGATGCTGTTGGACCACAATGAGACCACCGAGCTTGACAAGGATGCGTTGGTTTTCGTCAGAGACGAGGGCTACTACGATGATGTTGCCAAAGGGTTCAATGTTACTGGAAAGGTCGATGACGAGAGAGCGCTGGAAGGGTCAAGTGACGCGCCGCGTCAGAACTTATCTCTAAGAAAGGCAAGTACTTTCATTCTGAACTCTTCACTTTCGTCTTCATCTAATGTACTGGCGTGGAGTACTTCGTCTTTGAGAGGGCGCACAGCCATAGCGGATTCCGCCACGCCGCTTTCGATTTCGTCACCCACTCCGAGGAATGAAACTACGGCCGCGAAAGCGTCCAATTCTCCAGCGGTAACTACTACAGCAAACATCACAAAAAGCTTGGTTGAAGAGTCCGACGCCCGCGGCCTTCTCGCGGATGAGGAGGCGGAAGGCGGCGCCGCAGCAGCGAGCCTCGTGGCACGCTTGTCGCCGTGGCTGCTGTTCTGCTTCTACGACGACCGGAGCAGCATCCGGTCTCCGGGATTCTCAATGTACGACTTCCCCGCGCAGCTGTGCACAGACATGGCCTACTGCTGCGCAGACGTGAACTCCAGGGGCCAGGTTGTGGTTAACAAGCAGCTGAGGCAGTTCTTCAACGTCGTCGGCAAGCAGTTCCTGCCGGGAAGACACCTGTTCGTAACCCTCGGAGGCCATCGCGTGCTAGTGCATCACTTGGACGCTGCCCTGACCAACACCGCGCGCTTTGCCACGGAGCTTTCAGAAGAAGTGCAGGATCTGGGCGCCGGGGGCCTCGCGATCTACCTGGAGGACGTGGAGATGCTGAAACACGCGTTCCGCGTCCACGACCTCATCATGGCCGTACGGGGAGTGTCTGTGGCGGTGGTGCTGCCGCGGGACCTGCGCCAACAGGTGCGCTACTACCACACCGAGATATACGCCAACACCAAGGACATGGTGGTTATATCTCCTCCGTCGCAAGGCTACGGCAGCGACTCTCGACAGCAGTTTGCTACCTGTCCGCACCCCCGCCGCAGCGTCCACGAGGGCTCGTCGCTGGAGTTCATCTACCAGCTCTCGAAGACACTGCTGTCTTCTATGGCTGACGGCGCCGACTACGCTTCTGGCGCTGCTGCAGCCGAGGACGAGCACTCTGCGCCCCGTTATCTCATCGGGATCTCGTTCGGCGGCCTCAAGTTCCAGCTTAAGAACCGCAGCCATCACGATGTCGGCTCGCCGGGGACTTTCGTCCGCCGGGTGCCGTACCGCGAAATCTGCAAACAGCCGTGGCGCCACTGGTACGATAACATGAGTGAGTGCTACGTCGCTTGGGATGGTGAGCGAAGCTGGATGTCTTCGCTTGGCCCTCGCAGCGTCGGCTTCGCGAGAGAACTAGCGAACGGCCTTGCTGTGTTCGATGTGGACTTCGACGACCACAGCGGCGAGTGTGGGAATAAGTTCCCGTTGTTGAAGGCACTTCGCGCAGCGTTGCTCGCTCAACGTTCGAGAAAGACGGCGTAGTACGGGTGCGTCAGCTAAGCCTCCGTCTCTCGCTGGTTTTTGAATTCGGACCTTCGGTGTGTCAAAAACAATTGAGACGTTACTGTGACAATGCAATCTAGAGGCACACTTATAAAAAACCGTGGATCAATTGAAACGTTCGTGATTCTTGGTTGGGCGTTACACGCGTCGATGTCTCAGAAGCTATCGACCGCGTTTTTGTACAGTCTATGTCAGAAATATATAGGCCATATAGTTTGCTTCCAAGTTGTGGAGCGGGGCTGTTCATCATATTTGGTAGTCATAAACTTGGGAGGGTTGACGACTTAGGCTCCTCCCTCCTTCGTGTGATTAGGGTCCCAGAGTACGCAAGAGAAGCAGAGCTGCGGGGCTCTAAAGCAGACCGCTTGGGCTGTATACTTTTGACAAAGACTGCACATCGTAGAAAACGACTAGCTGCTGTGCAATTAGCAATAAAATTCAGCCTCTTCGCCTATTGTGACACTTTTACGCATGGAGTTAAATCAAGAATGAAATCAGCTCAGGAGTATATGAGCTTGGCAGTGCGGGCGGTTATCGGCGAATGCGGACCTGGGAAGAATACCCAGCAGGCCAGCGTGAAGGCGGATGAGTCATCAAGCAGAAACGATGCGGCGAGGACTGGCAGTCGCAGCAGCAGTGGCGGAAGCAGCTGTGACAGCGGCGGCGCCAAGTGGCGGAGTCTGCCCTCGGGTCGCCGGACGGAGTGATGCTGTGAAAGGTCTAGCTGGGAATGTTAATTGAAAGACGGCTGCGACCTCGACAGAGGTCCCGCATTTCGGATACCAGGCGGGGGAGTACAAGGTCGTTCATTCACCTGCTTAGAAACTACGTGCCATTCCTTTCCCACGGAGGCACCGAACTTGCCGCAGTGGTGAAATCGACACGACAGTGGTCGAGGGCTGTCTTTTATGCGTTGCATATTGCAATCACTCAGTTCAGCCCTTGGGCGCGGCCGGGCAGCCACCATTGACCTTTAGCGCAACCACGTGACGTGACGTCACGACAGCCGGAGGAAAAGCTGGGCCCCAACTCGCGCGGTCGCGCGCGGCCGCAGCCACCACCTGACTCCCGCTCCTCCCGCTAGGGGCGCTGCGCCGGCGCGTGACGTCACGGAGGAAAAGCTGGGCCCCAACTGGCGCGGCAGCGCGCGGCCGCAGCCACCACCTGACTCCCGCACCTCCCGCTAGGGGCGCTGCGCCGGCGCGTGACGTCACGGAGGAAAAGCTGGGCCCCAACTGGCGCGGTCGCGCGCGGCCGCAGCCACCACCTGACTCCCGCTCCTCCCGCTAGGGGCGCTGCGCCAAGATTGACGTCACGGCATATGTATGCAACGCATTCTTGGCTTAACCAAGCTAAGCCTGGCCATTTTCCCCCTTTCCATCGACCGAACATCAGCACCGCCCCCTACCGTGGGCGGTACCACCAGTGTCTGCGACTGCTCACTTGATTGGACCTCGTTGTCCGAACATTTTTCATTGTGGGTGGTACAGCGCGAGAACAGACGAAATCACAAAAGAAAGACACTGCAGACACCACCTTTTGTGCTTTCGTCTGCTCTCGCGCTGTACCACCCACAATGAACATTTACCAACTCGCCCATCTATCCATCCTTCTTCAGTGCGAACTTTATTCCCCAGCCATGGATCTGAAGAATACAAGGGGTATTTAACGGGCTGTCGGTTTTTTACCGAGACACTCCTGTCTCGACTGTAAATATGTACGAATTTAACATAATATACAGCCTCCTTCTTAACGGAGTCCGACATCGTCCTTCGGAGCAGGGACCTGCGGCGCTGAACGAGTCAATCAACCCAAAGGCGCCCCCCTCGTCCCCAACAGGACATACAAGCCGCAGCCCGGCACACTGTGAAGTCTTTTGGAGGGCGCCCCAGGTAGCTATGGACTACAAACTGCAGACGAGGCTGCTTAAACCTATCACAAATGCAGGCGCGAATGGTTCTCTCATGTTTTCATTGCACGTTGTACTCCTAAAGGCGAAGCGGGAACGTCCTCCGCAACGACGGGGCGCGTAAACAATGAAATGAATTTGTACAGTCCTGCCTGTTTAGTGTAGGAACAGCAGCCGAAGCTTGCAAAGACAGCTATCACGTACCGATGCGGTGGGGCAAATTCTAACAGAGCCCGAGTCTGCTACGCAGAGCAGTATCTGACCATCCACATGGCCAAAGAACTGGCTGCGTTTGGTCTCGGCTCACGTGCGGCTTTCTCCATGCTAGTCGGGCTAGCGAACAGAGAGCATAAGCACCTACGAAGAAGGCTGTTCGAGATGATCGCTGCGGCGTAAAAGCTGGTGCACGGACATGCCGAGTGCTTTAAGCGGTGGTCAGCCGGGCAGCTAGGAGTAGCCACGTCCTGCCAGTCTCGTATGCTTTAAATTTCAGGCCATAAACAGATTATTAGCAGCTGAAATGCTGGGTCTGCTGTTCAGCTGGCAAAGCCCGCTCCGTGGTTCGATATTGCAGACTTGCACCGCCGTTCATGCATGTAGCCGCATGCACTGTGCAGTTTCTCGCTTCAATACTCCGGCTCACAAGTGCCATATATTCTTAAAATTCTGGCATTATTTCACGCTTTTGAAGACAGCCAGCCAGCACAAGGAGGACGCGACATAATGCGTACCCAATACCACGTAACTAAATCGTCCCAAACAATTTACCCACAAGGACGTCCTGTCAGTGTACCGGCCGCTGTCGAGTTTTGTTGTTGAAGGGCAATTTTCGAAAAAAAACTGCCCATTTATTCATGGCACAGGCACAATATGTTTGCTTAGAAACATGATATTCAGAGATTCTAACTCCTGTGTTCATTGGCTTGCAGTTAATGTCTTGTTCGCAGTTCATCTTGTGTCACTCGTCACTACTTTCCTGCGTTCTAGAGTTGTTTGTGCCCTCAATAAGCACAGATTTTGCACAACGAGATTGCCAGCAGCATAACTCTCTCCCTTGCTACATATTTCAGGGTGGAGCTAAAGAATGCAGGTTCTTGCCGCAAGTTTCAGTTTTAAGACGGCATATGGACATCTTCTGACTTAATCTGGATGCCTATTGCAAGGAAAAACCTCTGCGAACACTGTCCTTGGTACGTTTCAGATTATAACCTCGAACAACCTTCCGGTGGCTTATCGCAAGCTCATACACTGCCGGCTACACAAATCTGGATATCCTCTAGACATGCTACATGTCCAGCGCCCTGCATCCTTTGGATGTCCAGGAGGTGTTTGTCCTTTACTTGGTAGAGCGACAAAATCCATTGTGATATTGCATTAAGATAAATTTAATTTGTAATACTGAAAACATTCGGATCATAGAAACGGGTCTATTCAAATATTTCACAGCGTATCAATTATTTCTGTTGTCAGTGCAGGCCGGCGTTGAAATCCCTCGAGCCCGCCACACATGATTGTACGAAGAGGGCAGTGTGCTTGTCATCCACGAGTGCTCTTACGCAAGGTTCCTCTCTCATGTGCTGAGACCAGTTCGATAACCGAGGGAAAATCTCAGCTGCCGGCATCTTCAGTTCCTCGCAGACGGCAGTGATGCCACGTGCGAGGATAAAAGTTGGCCACATGACGTAGTCGACAAAACCAGGCTGCTGTCCTGCAAGAAATAAAAAGAAACTGGGAGGTGGCGGTTTGTGAAAAAAAAAATATGGTGGTAGCGGTTTTACTGAAGTAATAACAATGGTAACAGCGACTCGCCGAGGAACCATCGTCTTGTCCTCGCGAGATAGAAAACGCAAGAGCTACCAGCCGCACTCATGGGGCCATGTACACCACTCCCCATAGTCCGAAATGCCCTTTCAGTCCGAAATGCCATCTTGTGGATGCATTAATTTCTATTTCGTTATTTGAAAATGGACCATCTGCAGTAAGCAAAGTAAGCCAGTTAAGGTTTTTGTTTTATAATAAACGCCTCTGAGTCACAAGCTACTTCATTTGCTCAGTTATTGCATAAGCATCGGCTTCAAAATTATTTGCATGGGTGAGAAGTTAGTATTACATTTATTTATTCTTCTGTTAATACAGTTAGTATAAAATGCCATAAAACGTTGCTCCGTTTCGTAAGAAATCGAATGTGCTCCATTTTTTTCCTTTACACTTAAAACGTCAAAACCCGTTTTCGAGCTGAGGTAGATGAGAACTGCCATGTCATGCTTAAGGAAAAGACCTTATTAAGAACTGTCTTAAGGCTTACCATCAACTTAAATGGTCCTTATTGTCCAGGCGTCTCCTATAGCTACTCTTCCAAAACTAATGTGGACGCTCGTCGCTTTATTACAAGCTATGTAAGATCAGTAGAGCCTCGTAATTGTGAGCTCATTCATTTGGCATCCGCGGTTGGAGCGACTGTTCGTGAGCCTCCAAAATTTGATGCAATCAGTGTGTCAGATATTGAATTCTGTGTTCTAGGAAGAGGTTTGCAACAGGCACGATTTAGTGGCCTTACAAATTTTTCGCCTCATGTTCCACTAATTCCTCTGGTCATCCCTACTGCAGTCACCAGATACGCGCACTTGAGTCGCCAACCAAGTGCTATTAGTAAGTATCTGAGGCAAAAACATGCAAAGTACCAGGGGATTTAATGTTCCAGTGGAATTTTGGTTCACGTTCATGTCACTGCACATCCATGCCTGTCCAGAGAAAGACATACTAAACGTTCTGTCACTGCAGTTTCGGCACCTGGCACTGGAAGAGATCGCTAGTTTGCTGCTTACTCTGACATTCTTAGTGCCTTGTCGCCTATGACCGTCGTAGACTTCATTACTCGTTCAACAACCGTCTATGTTATGCGCTGCTCCCTTTGCGTTGTAGTCTGCAGTAAACAAAATACGTTTGCAGTGGTGTGCAGTAGAAGGAAAACTGAAGTCCTCTTAGTAAACTTTGCGCAGCGTTCTCACTCTGAAAGCACTTGCTAGCATCCAACATTGGCGTGTGCACTTCCCTTGACCCCAGAAAATCACCTTTTGCCAGCAACATACAAGCCACCCAGTTTACTATTTGGCTATGTAATGAGCCTCTTATAACACCCTTAGCTACCCCTGGCTGAGCATAATAGTGACGTGAGCATAATAGATCCCATCACCTGTGAGGTACATATAGTGCTGGCGATGTAAAACTAGCCGCTCTGAAAAGCACAGAAGAAAACTTCGTGGCATATACATTGTCGAGAACAGCTCCACCTCCATTTTTTTCCCTCCGCATTTCACACCCTTCATCCTGTTCATTGGTTCCGGTGAGTACCCAGAGAGAGTTGCTGCGCGTGTCGTCGCAACCTCATCCCCCTCCCATCCCCCGTCACAGGTGAATGAATGAATGAATGAATGAATGAATGAATGAATGAATGAAAGCTCGCTGTGCATTCAGTGATAAAACTGCACACTGCCTCTACAACTCGCCGTGGGCCTATGGCAGTCACTTCCTCTGCATAACCGAAGAGGACGAATCCTTTATATTATACCCCCAGTTCAGACTTCCGATCTTCTTGCGGAAGGCGCCATTTAATGCCTGAAGGAGCCAACTTCACGGAAATGCAATTGCTTCAGGTACCGTCCTCAAAACCAAAGTTGTTTGATGAATGCCCCCGCCTGCCGCTCTGACTCCGGCATTTCTTCAAAGCCAAACGATGAGTGGTAGTGAAAAGGATACCAGATATCGCTGTAATTAATGACATTCTCTCTCTCAGCAGAATACTAAGCATAAATCTACTTTATGGCAAAGACGTACCGAAGAAGAAATTGGTCTGCCTCTTGAGCAGCTCCTTCTCAAAAAGCGCGATCTTTCCCAGAAAGGTGGCCCAGTTTTCTTCTCTGGATCCTTTTCCCTTTAGCACAGAGACGACCGGGTCGATAGCCTGCGCGTTAGAATCGAACGTGTTTACCACTGTCACATAGCATTTGTTAGTTGCACACGAATAACTGTTCTTCACTTCAGCTGCATGCAGAACGGCTGTCACACCAAAAAAAAAAGTTATCTCCCAACGCCACTGTAAAAATATATGAACGATTTTATCTTTTTCGATGCTGCTAACTTCCTCACGAACGAAATTAAATTCATTGCAGTGGTGCTGAATGATTATTTTCAATCGCATTATTCTCAAGTCGCACTATTTTCCAGTCAACTATAGGCTAAATAGTTGCTATCTTGCTTGGAGGAGCTGCACTTTATCAGTAGACCGATCAGGAGGTGCCTACGCATTGAAACATCAGCCAGTTGACCTCACGATAAAAGTGATGCAGCGTATACAGCTTTATGTTAGTTTTTCTTTAGTAATTACCAGTTTGCAACCATTAATAATACAACCATTAACCATTCCAAAAATTAATAGTGCGCTCATTAGCATTTGCTGATCACCCACTGGTGGCCCAAATGGTAAGTCGTCCTCTAACAACAAAGATTTTAAAGGTAGAAGGACAACCGACAATACGGGAAAGACAAAAACTACCGTTAACGATCTGCTTACTAGTGTAGCGAGTATCTGACATACTATTAGCGGCGCGTTCAGAATAGGGCTTCGAGCTCACAGGCAAGGCGACGTCAAAGAAGCTCCTGTCCAGCGCCTTCAAGTAGGGGTCTTTGTGCCACGTCGGTTTCGTCTCCGGGTAGGCCTCCTCCAAGTATTCGGCTATGGCCATGGAGCCGCTGATGAGCTTATCGTCTTGAGCAAGCACGGGTACGGATCCCTCTGGCAACACGTCTTTACTCCACTCGGGTTTGTCTACCAGGTTGACGTTGACGACTTCGTGACTGACAGACAGGAAAGCGATGCATGAGGTATGGTCAACATTCAAGATCATGGACGATGACAAATTGAGTGTATTAAAAAAATGCGGAGCTAACTCCATTTAAGGATGCCATCGGCACCGTGCCTCTGGGCTCTTGACCAGGACAGTAAAAGAAACGTTTTTTACCCAAATAAATATTACAAGACGGGACGCGGCGCAGATTACATGTCGCCCGTACACCACTTGCACCATGCTTGATGTACATTAACAGAATATGAAACTATGCGCTATGTGTTGTAAGGGCTGCTGTGAAAGTTCTCATGTAGAATGTGTCACGGTTCACTGGTTCACTTGCAGAAACACCCCCTTTTATTCCTTTATTTAGGTGGTTTTAATTTTCACCTTTACTTTTGTTATTTTTGTTTCCTTCCTCTCAGGCCGCTTTTTTCATATGTCACTCCATGATTTTGTCGAGTTTTATTCTTTTTTTTTCACTCTTTGTTGGGTCACCTGCATTGACACTTCGCGTTTTTGTTCACCCTCTTAAACTCAGGTTGATTGTCGGGTTATTTACTTCTTTCCAATCATTTTTTTGACATGGAGTTTCTGCGGACATGCTGAGTGCTCCCTGGTTTACGGCCCTTCTGCAACGTTACAAATCTTCATCAATGTGGTCTAGATTTTAATCAAGTTTTGTGTGAATTACAGTGATGGTTATGCGCCTAGGTTCATCCCTTATATAGCGTTCGCCTTTCAGTCTCGATTACACAGTTGGAAGCCTTCGCCTGTGTTGTCGTTTTTGTTCCTCGTTCTCCTGTCCTGTCCCATTCGCGCAGTCCTAACCTTCTTTCTGCAATGAACCAACTAGCCCGCAAGAACGTTCTACTACCTCACGTCTCATTCAATAAATTCTGGTTTCACCTCCGGTGTGACCATGCTGTTTCCTAAGATAAAAAAATTCCACCGCCTTTTCGGGTGCCTAAAGGCTTGTTCGCATGCGAGCGACTGAGTGATTGAGCGGCGCGTAGCAGAAAAAATTTCCAATTTGACGAAACCTCACTGCTCACCGTCGCGACGACTCAAGACAGGTTTTCGCGCCGCGGCGGCAGGATTCGCTACCGTTTCGCTTGCATGTGAAACAGGATTAAGCCTTGTAAAAGCTATTCACTCCTACCGAAGTGAGTTGGGAAAACGAGCTGAAAGCTTGTTCTCAAAAATTGTTTACAGTCACCGAAAATGTGGGCAGCGTTCTATTCCGAGGACTTGAAAATGCAATGGTCAAAAATTTTTCCATTCTTTCATTTTTCGGACACTCGAGGTTTGCGTAGTGCCTCTCTCAGACTACCACGGCGTTAAGTTTGTGAGCGTCATATCAACACACCACTGGTGAGAACAAAACTTAAAATTGTAGGGTGGTTTGCGCAGCGAGATTGGTGGAACATGGCCCGCTCAGTTATTAACGAAACCGTTTACACTCACTCAATAGACTTCGCACGCAGGATTAACAGAGCCCGTTGTGCATAGGGACAGAATCGCATGCTGTACAGGCGAAGCTTCCCTGGAATGAGCGGGGGGAACTCGGAGCCTGTAGGCGAAAGAAAAGAAATCACATCCTCATTTTACAGGCAGACCTTAAACTAATGAGACGATGTCTCCTATGCAATACACAAGTAGCAGTAGTGGCTATTAAAAATAATAATAATAATGAAGGAAAAGTTTTTTGCTAGCCCCGGCATCTGTCATCGCTGCTGGAAGCGCCTGAGCTGTGCCAGCGGAAATAGAGGGATAGCAGGAAGACTGGAGAAATGAAATGAAAGAGGTTAGGGGACAGCCAGAAAAGATAGGGGGGAAGAGAGGTACTATATACAAGTATTCTATTTACTAATTAACATATGTAAAGGCTGCACATGACACAAAGTCACGCATTGCATTTAAGCATGCGATGCTGTAACCGATTTTCGTAAAGAGCTTAACAAACTTATCCGGTTCACAGTTGCGTCGCGATTTTTTTTCTTTAGAGTAGGTCGCATTGAGCAAGGTAAACTTAATATGGCAGTTGTGTTTGCGGTATTTCTGACAGCAGGCGATACTCCCGAGACGTATTTACAAGGCGTGCATATTCGACGCATCCTCAGCACACCGGCTGCCCTTCGAGCTCACCCGGTCTGTTTTCTAAAAGCAAGCCCGGTGTATCCCGGAACTATACATCATAAAATCCAGACATCTCTTCATCGATAGCCCTTCTGACAAAGTTACCTAACAGCGTATATAGTTTTGCGCAAAAATAGCGTGATCGTTAACAAACACATTTACCGTTCTGTGCATCTTTATCGTAGCGACTATTACAAATTTTCCCGCCAGCACCGCCAGCTCGTTTGTGGTGAAACTACGCACAGAGCTTGCGTAATGTGGTAACTTTTCCTCGCAGTAAGTTTGACAACGGTACTTACCGTATTGAAAAATGTGTATGGGTTTGAATAGGTCGGCAAATAGGAATATGGCACATTTCGTTTTACTTTACAGGACTGAGCTCCCAGAGCGACTCAGGCTATGAGGGATGCCTTAGTGGCGGGCTCCGCATAATATCGACCACCCATCGTTAATTAACGTGCACTGACATCACACAGTGTATGGCAGTCGCGGTTTCAAACCCGCCCGCTGCGGCAGCATTTCGATGGAGGCAAAATGTTAGAGGTCTGTGTACTATGAGGTGTCAGTGCACGTTAAGATCCCCAGGTGGTCGAAATTTTCCGGAACCCTCCACTACAACGTCCCTCATGTCCTGAGCCGCTTCGGGGCGTCCATCCTATAAAGCCAAATCAAATGTGTCATAATCATATTTGCTAACCTATTCAAACCTATATACATATTTCAGTGGGGCACTTAGTTAGGCCGCGCATAACGCAAGCTTTGAATCATCTGTGCCGAGACTGAGGGATCCCCGAAACCCGCCAACGCCAGGCTACCGCCGAAGCCAGCAGCTGAGGCAGAAAAATTTTTGACAACTGCTTTGGTAAAGGTGCACAGCACCGTATACGGATCCACTTACTAAGATCAAGAAGCGAAGAAGCACGATGGGGGTACAGGGAAGAGTAAATAATAATCGCCAGCTTATGGTTAACGTGCAGCCGTCTAAATATCCGCACAAATAAAACAATTTCCTCTTGCTTTCATGTACTGGTCCCGTAATAGCAACCAACGGCTACTCCCCAGACAAAAGGACCCATGAGCTCATCTTGGCATAATGTGAGGTCGTAAGGCTCAACGACGATCACTTAGCGTCTGAATACAAGTAACACTCCCAGAGAGTCGAGATTACCGAACTGTGGCGGAGCCCTTTGGTTCTTTCCGATAAAACGCTGTATAGCGGATTTATATCTGAAAACATCCCAGATGGCCTCCACGAACGGGTATGTTGTCAGTCAGCACGTAATCTTTCGGCGACACAACCACGCTTTCAGGAGCGAGGCAAAAGGGCGCTCGCTAAAGAAGCTTCATGCGCAGTTCATTGCTAGGCGACATTATCTCTACACGCGAACACACTAGGTGTTGTTCTGAAAGGAGTGGGACCTTTATCAGGACATGCTCTTATATGCGCAGTAGGCAGTTGGAATGTTTGGGCGTTGTTCGAATGCCCACACGCTCGCATGCGATGTTGGCTTAACAAGGAACCGTTGTCCCTGCTTAGTGCTTTTTTTTTTGTAGAACGGCTGTGGATTTCCGGGAATTGGCGTTCGCCCAAGCGAGCAGTGAACACAATACGCTGATTGGCTTAGTATATGCGGAACCGAGAAAACCAATGTAGCAAGCGCTGCGACCGATATGCGACAAACACGTGGGACTGACAGAAGACAAAGCAGAGCAAAAGGATCACCGCAAAAGCCACTGCTCTCAAAATTAATCTTTTTTTTCCTTTTTTTTTGTGCGTAGTCTTTAACACGTGTCTTTATTCGTGGCATTTTAATCTTCTAGAACAATGCCCCAACTATTCATTGAACAAGCTTTAACGAACAACCAATACTTTGTTACATACTTTATTTCATTTATTTATTTATTTATTTATTTATTTATTTATTTATTTATTTATTTATTTCGTTCCTTCAATGGCTGTGCCACTTCCATGCCTGTTCCAACGCATGACATGGCGCCAAATGACATGCGCAAGGTAAAACATCAAACCAAGGCCAAGCCGACGCAACGGCCCGTCCTCCATCACCAGGAGAAGTGACCGAAAGCCAAGCATGTTCTATTTATACTGGATCACGCAAAATGGGAAAACACGAGAATAGGGCCAAACTGGAGCTGCGTAGGCAGAAATTAGAAGTAAGCAAGACTCAAAATTGTCGTGTTCAGCAAAATTTCCTGGACTGTGAATGCCGGGGATGTTGATAGTCCGAAAATGTTAAAAGAGAATCGTTCAGGTTCAGTTAATAACGCACACGCCTCCTAAGGCGCGACGCGCTTAATCGGGAGAAATGCTAAAGCAGTGATTACACATTAGCACGCACCCAAAGGAAGCCATACGTGTGCAAAGGAAAGCTATACAGCTTTCACAGAAACTTCGTTCTGGTCCGGGGCTCGAACCAGGGACCATAGACTGTCTGGGCAGTCGCTTTGCAGAAAATGCTAAGAAAACTGTATAACTTACCTTTGCAGGGCTGCGTATATGGTCGGACGCTAATGAGTAATTACTCTATGATTATAAATCCCGCTAAACATTGGTCCATTGGTCTGAGGACAGGCGCCGTGGTGGCTCAGTGGTTACGGTGCTCGGCTGCTGACCCGAAAGACGCGGGTTCGATCCCGGCCGCGCAGGTCGAATTTACAATGGAGGCGAAATTCTAGAGGCCCGTGTACTGTGCGATGTCAGTGCACGTTAAACAACCCTAGGTGGTCGAAATTTCCGGAGCCCTTCACTACGGCGTCCCTCATAGCCTGAGTCGCTTTAGGACGTTAAACCCCCCTAAGGCAAACCATAAGTCAAAACCTAACTGAGTACAGTTAACACACAACCTTCTTCGTGCATTCTTCTGAGGCTATCTTTATTATGATCATCACCACCTTCTCCTTATTTTTTTATCAAAGTCCATCCGGACTGCACCAACTTCTATATAGTTTTGCACGCACCTGGGTAAATTTCTTAGGCTTGGTCAGAAAACCGCTGACGTGACAGACGCTGCGGTCAGCGAATATAGACTTTCAATGCACTCGTGCTTGAAAAACGCCCAGTAAAAACATCTAAGCGAAGAAATCCGCATACACAAAAGCGGCACCTTTCACGTCATCTTATTTCTCTCTGTCTCAAGGAGTTTCTTTGTGCAAACAGCCTTAGTTAATTCTCATTTGCGCTGCTGACGCCAGCCACTGTGCATGGAGTGACTTAAGCGTTCTCAGAAGCGTTCACAGCGCACGTGCACCGGTTGCTAAAAAAAGGAAACTCTTGTGTCCACATGAGACCGATATTCACACAAGCAGTTCCAGAGCTGATCGAATAAGTCCTTTGTTCGTTGAGAGTCCCTAGCTCTGATAAGTGACTGCTTCGAGCACGTGAACAATCTATGTGCGCTCCATATTCCACATATCATTTACCCTTGCCCCGCATATCAGCCAGCTTATTTGTGAGCGATAAAAAAATAGACAAGACACTTAAGCTCCGCCATAAGGATATAACGCGACAGCGTTAATGGGCTCATATATGGCGGAGTTGGTCATTCTCTACTTTGCATTCATAGAGATCTCTGGGAGTCCTCTTACCCCTGCTGGCGCAGTGGTGCAGCGGTTAAGCGATGCGCCACTGCCCAGCGATGGCAGGTGCTGCCACCGGTGGGGCTTGTGTGACTCAGGTTGCTCCTACCGAGCAACCTCTCGCGACCATTCGGTCATTTAACTGCCGCCTCCACACTGTGGGCACTTTTCTCACAATCCGGTGGGCAAGTTGAGATGGCGCCTAAAGGTCGCGTGACCTAGGTGGCCCAGCTAGGTGTCACACCGTAGCCCTAAAACAAGTTCGACAAACTATGTCATCGCTGTGGCTGTCGGGCAGAGTTCTAAACATAAGAAAATGAGCACTATACTTGCGGCTTGATAAGGGATGGCATAACTTTTCGCAAGGTTTAAGGACCGGGCTCTGCTGGGTGAAATCCCTGTTGTGCAGTGTATGAGCGCTCGGTCCGCAGTGTATACCACTGGGCTTCTAGATCGGCGCAGAATCGCAAGCGGCGCAAATGCTGGCGACAGCTTACTTGCGCGCTTATTTACGAGTGGATCGGGGTGATAGATTACGAGATTGTTTACGTCCCATGGTGCGAAAACACCGAACCAATACGCGCGTCGCGTCACTTGCCGCCGTCTCTTGTAGGTTTTTTTTTTTTTTCAATGATAGTGCGAGCGACAGCGTCCCTGGCTGCGCCCGACCATGTGCGCAGACACCGGCGGCCGGTTCAATACGTTTGAGCTCTCTGATGTGCGCGTGTTCGTCTTACGCTTGCGTATGTTCACTACGTCTAGACATAAGCATGAACATCTATTATCAAGTATTTTGCGTGCTTGCATGTAAGTAGCTTTTAGGGCGAGTACCTGCATGCAAATGAGCCGCCTGACGAGAGAACATTCAGAAACGTACGCCGCACAGATGACGGCGACCATCGCAGACGAGAAAAAAAAAGGGTGACCTTCCTTAATTAATCCTGTATTGCTGCAAAGTCGCAAATTAGGCGCGGAATTTGCATGCTTCGTGAGGGAGGGCGCGCAGCAAGAAGCCGGGCGGACGAACATGCAATGGACATGGCTTTAGCCACTGACTTACTCCGACGTCCGCCGTACCTTTAAGGAGAGACAACTGTGTATGTCACAGATATATTCAGACACTTTTGTTTCATTTTTCCTTACTTCGGTGGCATCCCAAACGCGTCATCTGTGGAGCTGTCACTGAAAATTTCTCGCATTGATCCGCAGACCAAGACCTAGACAGTTTGAGCTGCCGCTAGGACCTAGGCTCCAAATAGAAAGGAATAAAAAGGGAGTAAGTTTTACTCTGTCGCACTCCCCTTTAATAAAAACAAGTGTGGCAGAGGACAGTTCACTCCCTTTTTACTCCGATGTAGGCGAATTCGTGTTTAGTGTGCACGCGTGTAAAAATTCTGTTCGCGCTGGCGCTGCTTTCAAAGACAACCAATGCTCTTTTAACGCAAGGCCAACTTGTAACGGACGAAAACCACTCAACGACGACACGTACTCACCCGTTTTCAACGCCCAGGCAGTCATGCTTCTGCGACGAAGAGCGGCAATGCTCGTCCGATATATGGTGAACAACAGGACGCGCGGCCGGCTGGCTGTATGGCTGCGGCAGGAATGCAAATGCTATCAGCGCACGCCCAGCCCGGTGGCGATTGTGGTCAAAGGTGCATACAGAAGAGCCGGCAGATACGGTTTCCGAGGGTCCTGAGAAAGAGTGCTTCAAAAAGCAGCGCTAAACGCCTTAGAGATAGCGCGGCTGGAAAAATAAATGCTTGGGTGCAGAGAGAACTAATTCAAAGAAAGAAAGAAAGAAAGAAAGAAAGAAAGAAAGAAAGAAAGAAAGAAAGAAAGAAATAGAGAGAGAGAGACAGAAAGAAAGAAAGAAAGAAAGAAAGAAAGAAAGGAATAGAGAGAGAGAGAGAGAGAGAGAAAGAAAGAAAGAAAGAAAGAAAGAAAGAAAGAAAGAAAGAAAGAAAGAAAGAAAGAAAGAAAGAAAGAAAGAAAGAAAGAAAGAAAGAAAGAAAGAAAGAAAGAAAGAAAGAAAGAAAGAAAGAAAGAAAGTGTGGGCTGAATTCTGAGAAGAGCGGCGGCAAGAAATGTTGATCGCGGCGGCAATGAAGTGTTATTTTTCGTCGCGGTATCTTTTCTAACTGTGGGCGGGTGATCGTGCACTGCTTACAGGGACACAACTCTACGTTCCACCGAAGCATGTATGAAGAAAAAGGAACGCCGACCAAAAGGTTGTTGTCCAAGGCTTCCGTATGGAAGCCGAAACGTCTTCGTTTTAAACAACCTTTTGGTCGGCGTTCCTTTTTCTTCATACATGAATCTTCTACCCGACCAGACGAGTTTTCGTCAGACTTTAGATTCCACCGAAGCACTGAACAAGTTAGGGGAAGAGTAGACATGAAAATCTGCAGCAAAAAGTCAAATAAAATGAGCTGTTGCACTGCGCCCTGCATCCCGTGGGAGCACCCATTGCAAGGCCGCACGGGCTACTCAAATCTCGATGGTTTTATGGTTTATGGGGGTTTAACGCCCCAAAGCGACTCAGGCTATGAGGGGCGCCGTAGTGAAGGGCTCCGGAAATTTCGACCACCTGGGGTTAATTTACGTGCACTGACATCGCACAGCACACGGGCCTCTAGAACTTCGCCTGCATCGAAACTCGACCGCCGCTGCCGGGATCGAACCCGCATCTTCGGGCCGGCAGCCGAGCGCATAACCACTCAGCCACCGCGGCGGCACAAATCTCGATGGCGTGACCGTGAGTTTTATGTAATGACATACTACGATGCCCTGCGACGTGTAACACGGAGAATGTGGCTTATAAAGCTGAGCTGAAAAATGTAACGCAGCGTCGTAACCAAACAAGTCCGTCTGAGGAAATAATGTCGGCAGCCATTGTCTCACAACACAAAGAGCAATTATTTGGCGCCAGAACGAATAAATAGCAATGAAGTTACGAGTAGAAACAAAACTCCATTTCTGTAAAGAGCGAAAAGTGGCTGTTCCGCTTTGGAACTTCGGGTTTACGTAATAATCGAGCTACGCATCCAAGGAACACGGTGTCGGTGAGGATATACCCGTGTCACTGGCTATATGCCGTTTTTTTTTTCTTTTTCGAAAGCTGTCAATGCCTTTTTAATCGATATTTCGACTGTTGCATCGTAACCTACCCGCGATAGTGGTGCGTAAGACACCACCTCGGTCCATCCGGTTTCAAACTAACCCGTGTTTCTGTTGCATCATCAACATCATTATGACCATCAGCCGTGTTAAATCCACGGAAGGAAATCCACTGATGTTTGCAGCTCACGCCTTAACGCAGTTTCGAATGCAAGCGACTCGGCGAACGCTGAAACAATGTTGAAAACTCTACGTGTGGCAATGAGGATAATAACTACGACAGCGTCACTTATTAAAGCTGCGAACTGGGTGAGTTGGTATTGATTCATATTTTAACAACGCAATAAAACGACGGGACACAACGAAGAAAGGACACCACAAGCGCTGACTCGCAACTAGATTTTTAACCCATGTCAAAGCATCTTAAATACTAAGTACGCCAAACACAAACAAAAGGGAAAAACCAAAAGAAAACAACACAAATGCTACTAATCATGCCCATAACGGTGACAATCGGCACGAGCGCGAGACTACACATCTTGGCCGGATAAAAACATCATGTCTTTATCAGGTAGTGTGACAGAAGGATCACTAATGCTGCTATCTGATTCCAAGGGGATGTGAAAAGCCTCCAAAATTTCCCGCGTTAGGCTGTCATTGTGTTTTCCTAGGATGACGGTGTTAGACAACAGAGGGGTGCAGGTACCTTCTCTCCAGTGTAACCTTACCCGTCACTGGAGAGAAGCTACTTGCACCCCTCTGTTGTCTAACACTGTCATCAGTGTTGCCTCAGCCCCAACCACCATGTATAGCAAGCTGGGAGTGATATAGAAAAATTATTTTGAGACTAAGAAGGAAATTTAAGAAAATGGGTCACTGCCCGGTGCCACTGGATGGGGGTGATATACAAACGCACTCGCCTAGTGTGGCACTCGCCTAGTGTGCACGTTTAATGACTTCAGATTTTTGAAACAAAACTAGTCAAACATATACGACGCGCCTTGTAGGCCATAATGATTCCTTAGAACGCTAGAATCAGTCAATGTCAGTCACAGTGCAGTCACAGTGGATAGCCAGTCACAGTGGACAACAAGCAACAGTGAAGACTAAGCCACATGAATAGCCAGCCACGGCGAATAGTCAGTGACAGAATAGTCAGTCACAGTGAACAGTAGTCAGTCAAGGTCAACAGCCAGTTATTTATTATCGTAAGCTGTTACAATGGATTAAGCGGATTACTTTTTAAACAAACCGATCACAGATCACCACCTGCATGTTGCCACCGTCGCCCAAGTATCATTTCACGCCAGCGAGCGAATTCCCCCGCCAAAGGCATGCACGAACTGCACGACGCTGCGTGCAAGCGACATCCTATTGAAGTCCAGCATTAAAGTCGCGCTCCCCTTCCAGGCCACTCTTGGCGTACAGCAGGACATGGTCCTCGTTGATGACAGCCTTGACTACCGGGTGCTCCCTCATGGCCTGCAGCCAGCGCGAGAAGTGCGGGAACTCCTCAGCCGCTGGCATCTTCAGCTCGGGGTACAGCGTGATGTAGGCGCGAGCCGCCGCAAAAGCGGGCCACACCGTGTAGTCCACCAGACCAGGTTGCTCGCCTGAGTGAAACAGTTTGGGTAAGCCGAGCTGCACAGTGATTGCTGACGATTTAGAGAGAACTTGGTTCTACGATAGACAGTTGGACTGACTGGTTGCGGCCTAAACACGGAATTAGTGTCCAGTGGCAAATAGACAATAACAATCGGATAGCCTGCGGGAAAGAATTTGGGAAAGATATCGTAAACTGTCACTCGCCGACGGTGAAGGTTAAATATAGCTCTGCAAAAGTGACACCTGATGGTCGGTTGCGTTTTAAAATCGAAAGCATTTTGTATGAGGTTAATAGGCGAGGACGGGGGAAGTGTTTGTATCCCGCGTTTTTAATCGTATCTGTCTTTCTGTATTTATCTATTTACCGCTGAAAAAATAAAAATTCCTCCAGTTTCGATACTCCCAATTTAGGAAAAGAATCGTGTATGTGCACCGGGCGTCACTACAGGAACGTTATGGAGAAGCAGCCGTGACAGTTGAATTCGTACGTATATACTGTACAACATAGCACACGGGCGCCTGACATCTCCGTTCCAGCTCTGCAAAGGAGAGTATGCAACATTTGTTGCTACTTTTTCTCCGCTTAAGAGTACACATCAAGCCCAGCTTTCCTTCCGTCCAGCTTTTCAGCCGTCAGTAGAGAACAGCGCTTAACACAATGGGAATATTTCAGTTCATAAATAAGAGAAAACTAAAAAGTGAAGCTACACGGTGCGCAAATCTATTTTTTTTTTAATTTAGAAGAGGGCGGGAAGCCTTCCTTCCGATCATATAGTAGGGAGGCTTCCCGCCTTTTAAAATTCCTTCATGACTGATCTGGAATCCAAGAGAATCCAAGAGATGACAGCAGAAGTTGATGACTAATTCGACTGTTGGGGAGGAAGGGCGGGAGGGGGCGGGGTGGGGGGGGGGGGACGCTGTAGCACTGCTTTCGCAATAATGCTTTAAATGAAAAAAAAAGAAATACATGAGTTGGTAAATGGTTTCGTAGTGCTACACGCTATTATCAATTTGCTTATGCAAATAAGTAACAAAGAGGGTATTTCATATTCTGCAAAAGCTCGAGCACTAATACGCAATATTTTTCTTGGAAAAAAAAGATCGTCAAAAAAACGGAATTATGAAACTTTTGTTCAATTAGCCCATTTCTACATGAATTGAAATTTAAAATATAGAGCCATATTTTTACACCTGAATTCCGACAAAAATTAAACCCGAAAACGAAGGGCCATAAACATAAACCAGCCACCTGATCGCTGCAGTAGACAGTATGGCTTTCCAGACGCTCAGTAAAACTAAAATGTCGCAAACGTCAGGTCAAAAATTAAAGCCACCAAGGCTTCAGGTGCGTGAACCCCTCTGCTCTGACGTGAAAACCTTGATACTGGTGGCGCTACCGCTGGAATGAAATCAACAGTAAGCACAATAAATCATCGAGCATAACTTAAATTAGAGTACGCTCAGCGTCCGAGTACCGATCGAGTTCTGGCGATATTCCTATGATAAGAAGAAGATGAACGTGATCAGTTAAACCGCGTTCTGAGATGGCATCGTCAGAAGTGCCTGCTTTCAACCGATCTCGAGATATACAGTATAAAGAAAGGCAGCAACTCACCTCCGAAAAATGTCGTTTTCCTCTTCGCAAGCTCTTTCTCGAAGGCCTCGATTTTCTTGAGGAAGTTGGCCCAGTGCTCTTCTTTTGCGCCTCTCTTGAGCGAGATGCTTGCGATCAGCGACGCGCACTTGAATGTAAAAAAAAAAAAGACGGAATGCGAGTAATTAGCTTCGTGCTCTAATGTACGGGTGCGGTAAAACTGGCTATCCGTTGGAAAAAGCACTAAAAGCAGTGGCCGAGCTTAAATCCTTCCCGTGTAAAGTTATCTTATCACGCAGGCCGACTACTGGTGCTGGGAGAATTACAGCTGCGTGCAAAGTACAATACTGTATCCGTAAACTGTCGACTTGTTGTGCTTGACTGTACTGAACAAAATATTTGTGGCCGTGACCTGATTTCCTTTCCCAACAGGGCGCCGGTTTCAGCTCCGCAGTCGTCCACACAACACGCCACAGCCGCAACGAAAGAAAACACAGGGGCGATGTACGTACAGCATGGCCGGTGACTACCAAGATGTGCTTTCCTTGGAGCTGGGCCTGCACAAGGGGCCTCCACCAGATAGCAGCTAAAGTACACGAGCCGTTCCGAAATTCTGTAATGCACTGAAGTCCATTACCTACGCCCTTCAAAACCAACTGTCGCAGAAATTCGACAGGCTGGTCTCTGTCGGCGCACTCTCACCTGTCCAATATTCGGAGTGGGCAACTCCCATTTTGCCAGTGCTATTTTTTTTCTTTTGTTGTTTCGTTAAAATTGTCTTCCTTTCGGAATAGCCTCGGCTCCTGCGATTTCAAAGCAAGATAGATAGGGTACTAGCAGGTCTATCAGGCGTCCAAGCCTGCATAGACGGCGTCCCGGCAACGGAGAAAAGTGGCGACAGGAGTGAACGACTGAAAAATGTGTTCGTACGTTTCCGAGAACACAGGGTGTGAAAACGCAAATTTCGCCAGCCAGCCGTCAATAGCCTCATTTAAAAAAACACGCGCATTAACTGTTCTTTCTCTCCAAAACAACTGTAATTGAATAGAATCTCGTAACTAATGACGAAGTTTAAAGACCATCTTTGTCGAAATTTCTTGCCAGCGTTGTTTAAAAATACATTGTCTACGCTTATTTACAAGACTCTTCAAGTGGTATCAAACTTATTTGTTTTTGTATTCCATGCATTTTTTATTGCGTTTACTTACGTTTTATCCCATCCAGCTAAAATCCTCAGCTGGAATTGCAGTATATATAAATAAAGAAATAATCTCGGCCATCATATATGCAGAGGGGGCCTTCACGTGACGAAGAAGAATTCAGAAGTCATAGTCCAAGCGCCTCGTCGACAAGACGTCAGCGAGCTGCGCTCCTTTTTAGCAATGATGACATTTTATTCCATATTTCTGCCAAACATATTTTCTCTGCTCTCCCCGCTTTACAAACTCTTAGAAAGAGGCACCCAATGGCCACGGGAGCTACAACAGGAAGTTGCCTTTAATAAAGCGAACGAAAGATCAAATGAACTTTAAGTTCTTGTACATTTTGATCAGTAGAAAGAGATGAAACTGGAATGCGATGCTTCCCCATACGATTCGGGCGCATCGGTTTAGCAGTTATTTCCTTATTCTCATTCTTAGCAGGTATTTCCAGTACGAGAGGGATCCATGCCCTGGTTTTCAACAACACAAAATTCTGTGAGCATCATAGAAGACGAGAGTTTACCCTACGGACCACCAGCCCTTCTTAACTTGCTAAGGCTTGCCAGCCAGACATCACCAGCTGCTGCCCACATCCAACGCTGGGGGCGCTGTACTTAGGAGTCTGCCGCTACAAAATGCTGTATGCACATGCAAAATAACGGCTGAAATCTGACTCTCAGTATAGTGCCGCTGCGGTGTACTGAGCTGCAGCCACAGTGGGCGATCCACCGTAATATGAGCTTGCTCTATAAAGCCTTGACTAAAGGATGGTCCCAACAAGAAAACTACGACACCTGTTGGATAATGACCCCACACTAGTTAGTGTCAAGCATTACACACTGCATAGCTGGCCCAGAGCTGTAATCGGGTGGAGCCCACTATTCTGCCGTTTTTTGGCTGGACTAGAATTGATTATACTCGCGGTCTCGCATACTGAGGAAATCGGGTGGCCATACCAGAAAGAGCTCGAGACAGACTTTTAAACCTTTAGCGTGAGACCCACTAATGTTTTTCAGCAATGACGTGAGTGGCACGGTCGAAGTTGTGGTGGCCTTGGCTAGACCTGCATATTGAAGAGCTGTCCGCCTGCTGGCTTAAATGTATATATATACAAAAGATGCCACTGCCGACTGCGCACCTTTGGTCAATTGGCCGCAAACGCAAGAAAAATGGTCAATGGGCAGCTTTTTTCAATGGGCGATTTGGAACCAGTGCACCCTCAAACTAGGCAAAAACTGGGAGTGGAGGCATTCTGGTGGACGCATTCTGCTGTCTGGAACGTCAACTCCAAGAGCAGTGGATAATCCCACTGCGGATGCTCCGAAACACTACTGCAATGGCAGGTACATAACAAAAGGTGGAAGGCACGTGGTTGTTGTTGCTTGTAATAAATCCGGCAGAAAAAAAAAGCACTAAATTTTCTAGTGATGTTTTGCCCCTACACCATCATGCCAGTTCGTAATGGGTCATATGCCGGAGCCAGACAGAGTACGGTGTGCTCACAGGCAGGGCCACGTCCAGAAAGCTCCTGTCCAAGGCCTTGAGATACGGGTCCGTGGGCAGGAGGTGAGGCTGGGGGTAAGCCTCCTCCAGGTACTCGGCTATGGGCATGGAACCACTGATGACCTTGTCGTCCTGGTAAAGTACCGGCACGGTACCCGCGGGCAGCACTTCGTTGTACCACTCGGGCCTGTTGCGTAGGTTCACGTTGACCACCTCGTGGCTGGACACAAAGTATTGTACTTAATTAAAATCCGCATTTCACAAAATTTAATCCGGCAGGGCACGAAGAAAAAAAAACCGCGAGGAGCACGCAGTTGCTTCTGCACGCCCGCAGTAATAAACTCATTGTGTACTATGGTCGATAAAAAGCTGCTACAAAACAGCGTTTCCCGAACACTACCTTCGTAGATGTCCTCACAGCACAGGGCATATTGCGGGGACGGAATACATAGCGCACGTACACATACATCATCTAGATGCACCCATACGCTCACTTTTGCCTTATAGCCTGTACATTACCCGCGAGGCAGCGAGCAAAGAGCAGTGAGCGCTGCTGTGTGTCCAAGTCCAGCACACGGTAGTAACATATACCATCAAGGAATAGCAGGTCAAGGTGAAGGAAGCATTTACGGTTCAAGGTCATCAAAACGCATCTTGATGATGGGTCAATGAGGCTCAAGTTTCCTGCACGGCTCGTCGTGATTGTAACCGCGTTTTGTGCGCCTAGTACGGTTCATTTGCATCAGTAAAAACCATAAAAATGGTATCCGAGCTGTTGGCCTGTTCCAGAGATACGATCGATGCAAGATCCTCTTCGCACGGGAAAAACAAAGTTCGCTAGTTGACAGCGGCGCTACTATCAACGCTTATCTAATCATATGGCGACGACGCAGAGGAGCGCGAGAATTTGCAATGGAAACTACGCCACAGCTGCAAAGAAACAGCGCGCGAGTATGCGTTGCTCTGGTTACTGTTAGAGTTTGAATTTGCAGCATCCATCCGGGACCCAGGTCATAGTAATTTATTCCTTGAAGCCGCGCAGTATCGCTCGGCTAGATTCATTTTCAATAAGTTGCATAGAATCACCAGTGTAACTGAAATGAGAGCCATTTTGTACGTCCCACTGTTAGCTTCTAAAAAAAAAACTATCCCTTCCTTCTCTTTTTCATTATTTTTTTTACCACAAAAGCATCCTGCGTTCACGTTGGATTCAACCGGCGTCATTTATTTCTGCTCGTTTGAACCATCCTCAGACAGTAACCAAACATTATTGTAAGTTAGCCACAAACGCGCATTCATTTTTTTTCCCTAAAACATCTTAAGATTGGAAATACTTGCCACCATATTAGTGGCTGTAACAGATCCCGTTCGTTTTTAAGAATACAATACAAAATAATATTCCGTTATTATGCCCTGCCAGGTCAATCTTAGTGTATTACTGTGCGCTTGTGTTCAAATTTATATCAGTATGTGCATTTTTATGTTTTGTTATCCTCTGTCTTTCTATTTAACTTGTCTTTTTCTTTGTTTTGCAATGTAGTGCCGCAAGTGCTATGCATTACGAGTTTTCTGTTATTGCCCCACCCATCTATAATGCACACTGTACATTGAGGTCATCACAAATAAATAAATAAATATCATAGTCAAGCAAGTCTGTGCCACCCCTGGGCTAACGAATGCATGTGCTACTAATACCACAGCGCGCGAGGAACACGTAACTCAGGTCGGATGCATGTTTAACAGCTCAATTAAGTGCTAGATACTCTCTACATTTTCACTGACATAATAGCAGTTGTTACCGGATAGCTGCGATAAACTTATATTAAAATTACCTTCTTGCATCTCCTTATTGCCCCCTATCCTTTCTTACTGTCCTCCCCTCTCTGTCTTCTCCCAATACCTTTTGTTCCCGCTAGCCGCAGCACAGGTGCTTCATATTTCACGTCGCTAGCAACATCCTCTTACTTCCGCTTTTATTTGATTAATAACCCACTTAATAATAATAATTACGTATGCGATAGTTTTTCACTATAACCTGCGAAACCTTGCGTACTCTCTGTATAGGGTGAGGCACGTTGCTCTGTGGTTGCAACATACACAGCCTAGCTCCAGCGTAATGCTTTCTAACCTGGTCTACGTATGGTTTGGTTTGGTTTGGTTTGGGGTTTAACGTACCGAAGCGACTCTGGGTATGTGGGGCGCCGTAGTGGAGGGCTCCGGATAATTTCGACCACCTGAAGTTTTTTAACGTGCACTGAATCCGCACAGTACACGAGCCTCTAGCATATCGCCTCTATCGAAATACAACCGCCGCGGCCGGGAACGAGCCCACGTATTTCGGGTCAGCACTCGTGAGCAACAAATACTGAGCCACCACGGCGACTGTTCTATGCATGGCTCTGAAAGAATAATGGCACACTGTAAACGACAACCAGTACGGCCAGCAGACCTTTGGCGTCTCACGGTATGCGACCCGTACATAAGCGAAGATAACGTGGACATAAGGATAAAATTTATGGCTGCAGTCAGCGGCGGGCGGTAAAAGTTTCTTATGGGCGTAAAACTCGCATAAATGGAGCTGGAGAGCACCGCTGTGCGCAAAGTAAAGTGTTTTAGAAATCTTATTTGGACAGTGGTAGAAATAAATGCATTTAAAAATTATTTACCGTTGTCAGGTTACTTCACCTCTCTTTCAAATAGTGTCAAGGGCTCAGTGTAGGCAGAGGAAGTGAAGTGCATTGCAGTTACAGCAAATATTCAGCAAAAGTCGATGGCATTAGTTTGAAGAACGCTACCATACGAACGTGGCACTAGTACTAGTGCCACAACACACGGGACCACCACCACACTGGATGCAAAGGACACTATAGTGATGCTGCCGGCAAAGCGTCTGTTCGTCAGACTTGCGGCTAGCTGGACTCACTCGACTCCTTTGGCCTTGAGAACGAGAAGAGCCCGCAGTGCGTACGGACAGAATCTCATGCTGTACAAACGTAGCTTCCCGGGAACAAGCGGAGGGAGCTTGGAGCCTGCATGGATTTCAAAATGAAAGGAAAAAACAAATATTACATGCTGTACCATGTCGAAAACCAATACCTGCTGTGCGTGTTCAGTACGCAACGCTTTATTATACTTATCGGCTAAACCTTACTACACGAGTACCTTTGTAGTATACCACAGCAACATAGGCAAGAAAATTTGATTTCCTGCTAATTCTACTGCTCTTGTTAGCAGAAGAACTATGATATAAATTTTATTTGCTATGTTTGAAGCGCTACTTTCTGTTCGTCGTCTGCTTTTTCGCTCCTCGTTTTGCACTGGCTGACGCTATATATCACAGTAGTACATAAATTGAGAAAAAAAAACAGAGTTTCAGACATAAATCTTTAGTTGGCCAATATTACAGGCATGCAGTATCGCAAAAAGCTCTGCGTGGTTCCCAGTATTGAAGGGTATTCGTCGTTACTGCAACTATTCATTTTCATACGAGCCGCGCTTTGAGCGTGTTGCACGGCGTCTCCGTAAGATGGCAGCACGAGCCTTATGAACGTAAGCCGCTAAAGAACGTAAGCTGTACTGGGCGCGGAACTACGTTGCCTAATTCCGACCGGCAGAAGCACGTTTCCCATTGACTTTAAACACTGCCTTGTCAAGTGCACAGAATGTTACCTCAACACCGCGAATCATTCTGGTATGTCCGGAGCAAACGGTGCGGCTTTTAAAAAACGCGCTGCTCGTATGATACAACGAAGCTCGATTTCACCGCTATTTGCACAACAAAAATCACTTCGCGCACACTTTCATGCGGCTCCGGTGTTTTGACGTCATAAACTTGCATTCTTTTAAGACGAGCAGCCGGATCTTCAGCGCAAAATATTTCATTTTTCACTTCTTCGTCGACATAAAAGACGCCTAGTCTGCAAAGGTGCCGCAGCGATTGCTAGCTGGCCTTGAGTGCTCCCACAGACCAAGGCTCGTCAAGGACCTCGACAATTGTCGCTGCTGTGCGAAAGCCACATTTTGGACGCGCGTATATGTAAATGCTGCCCACGCTGAGCCTGCCCTGAAACGCCTCCCTGTGCTTTTACCTGGGGGCCAGCTTGCAGCGGATACAAAGCTCGCCACAACGACAGGGACTCACCCGTTTCTAGTGCCCGGGCGCTCATGTTTCTGCAGCGAAGAGCGGCGACGGTCGTCCGGTATCTGGCGAGCAAGAAAATGAGCGCGTGCGGCCGACTCGCTGTGAGCTTGTGGCAGGAATGCAGCCAGCGGACACCCACCCCAGCGGCGATTGCGCTCATACGCAGCTGCCGAGCGGCTCTGGAAAGAAAAATAAAAGAACAGGCGGCGGATGCGGTTTCCGAGGCTCCAGAGAGGAGGAAGCGTTAGAAGGCTGGGGCCACTCGCTTAACTACGCATAGGCACGGCGGGAGAGGGACTTGTTCTGGCGCAGAAAAAAAAAAATGAAGGATGGCAGCCATGAAGCGAAAAAGTGGGCTCGATCCACGAGGCGGATCACTATTCAGCTGCAAGAATGGTTGATGGAAGCTAGTTTGCCGTGAAATGTGCAGTCTGCGTAGAATTTTTCTGTACGGGGTGAATGACCGGCTCCTGAGCGAAAATAGGCCGTCCACTATAGCAGGACAACTTGGTCGAGTTGTTTCGGGACTATTATTGAAAACGCGAAAATTGAATGACAGAGCACATGGGCTGTGATGTATCATTCCTTCGTCTCGCTTGCTACGCTGTATCTATAAGGCTGTCCTGTAAAGGTAGCGTCCAATGAAGCACCGAACAAGTAGGAAATTTAAAAAAAAAGTGAAATAAAGACATAGAAAACCAGACGATTCAGCCTCGTCCAGTGCGAAAAAAAAACAACAACAATAGACCAAAGATAGCAATGGATTCATCGGGCCCCAAGACGTGGATTCACAGGACGAACCATTGGCCCGCGGTTCAGGAGTCACGTGACGTATTACTTCCGTGAGGTTCGAGCCTGGACACTTATGTTAATTCGTCAACGTAACGCGGCAAAGGACCTTGCGCGAAGGTGAAGGTCGGAGGAGCGGCGATAAGCGGACTAAAGATTCGCCCGGCCTCTCTCCATTACCGTCAGTGCCGGCTTCATTCGACATTTCGTCACCCTCATCATTATGAAGGCGATAACGGCGGCCTCTCCAAGCGTCTCCGCACCTGAGGACAGGCGGAGAGAGTATCTACAAAGCAACACTCTCTGTACTGTCCTGTTTATTTCGGGTTCGGAAGCGCATTGAATGGCATGCACACTCCCCCTGCAGAAGAACGGTTTCACAACCGCCCTACGCTCTCTTTTCCTAGCGTAGATTTCGCCTTCGCACACGACTCCTGTGATAACCTCCGCAAAGAAATGGATAACAGTTTCAAGCAACAGGTCCAGAGGCTGAAGTCAGCAGGTTTCCCTAATGACGTGATCACACTAGCCTGCAATAAACCCCTGAAAATGCCTAAGTCATTCGGTAAAACCGATTCACCAGAGCCTCCCAGTAACGAGAAAAGAAAGTGTGCAGTAATTCCGTATATTCACAGATTATCCCACCGATTTAAACTCGTAGGCACTAGATATGGGGTAAGGGTACTGTTGTCAGCTCCCCAAAAACTTGGAAACATTTGCGCTATGGTCGATAGGAGAGCCAGATTAGAAAAACAAAAGTCAAAAGAAAGTAAAAAACAGTGCAATATAAAACATGAGTTGCTGTTTGCACCTTGTGCCGAGGGAGTGGTATATGAAGTACCCTTCACATGCAAGAAGAGTTATATAGGCCAAACTGGTAAATGTATAAACACACGGCTACGCCAACATAATTCGTCTTTAAAGGTGGCTCCTTCCTCTAATTTGGCCCTGCATTACAGAGACTGTGAACTTAACCATTCTAACCCGTTGGAAAAAAATGCATGTGTACCTCTGTTCAATAGTACAAAAATTCTGTATAGGCATTCCGATCAGCTAACAAGGGAATTATCTGAGGCATTTCATATTCACAAAAACTCCGACATGTGCGTCAGCGCACCATCTGTTGCCATCCACGATCGTGAAATTCGGTATCTTAATTCAACACAGTGATTCGTTTTGTCATTCTGAGGGTAGGCGCATGCGCTGCGGGCTGCCTTGTGTGAGCTATTTAACCTTATGCGTTTTTTCCAATAAACTTCAGTTGATAGTAGCGCTTGTCCTTCGTTTTCTTTCTCTTGGTGTCCCCTGTAGTAGCGCTTTCTAAAGTTTTAAAAAGAAATGCGCATCACTCGCTGAATGCGCTAACTCTGGATCAACTATTTTCCGCCGTAAAACGAAAGCAGCACCGTATTCGCAAATAGTCTAAAGGCAAACTGTCAGCAAACGCATGTTCCTGAGTATACAAGTTGGGACATGAACTATGCCACTGTGTGGAGAAACTGCATCCGCAGAGTAATTACTCGATCAGATCTTTCTGCTCACTACTGTACCCTTTTCGAATATGTATGTTCTGTCGCCCCCTGCTACGCTTGCCTTCTCTTGGAATCCACTCCGTTACCCTTAAGGACCAGCGGTTATCTTGCGTTCGCATTACGTGTCCCGCCCAAGCCCATTTATTCCTCTTGATTTCGACTATAGATGTAATTAATCCGCGTTTGTTCCCTCACCCACTCTACCCGCTTCCGGCCTCTTAAAGTTACACCTATAATTTTTATTTCCATGGCTCGCTGCGTTGTCCTCAACTTAAGCTGTACCCTTTTGTTAGCCTCCGCGTTTCTGCCCCCTTGGCAAGTACCGGTAAGGTACAGCTGTTTTATACTTTTACCTAGAGGAGTTTCTTTATTCGAAATTTTCGACATCAATTCCTGCGACAATAGAGACTTTTAGCATACCGGATACGTACTATAGCGTAGACGTATACCGGTTTACAGGACGCCGGCGGCGCACGCACAGTGGCCCTGCCTGGCCGCGCCGCTACCAGTGTGCAGCCGGCGACCATTAAATCGCTATGCGTCTGCGCTTATACATCTCAGCTATGCTAAATGTCTCTGTTTCTTACATTTACCAGCGGTCTTACCTGTGTGCAAACGCATATGGCAAATAACGCAGCAGGACGCTCACAGGATGCGAGTGATACAAAGGATGCAGCAAAAAAAGCAGCGCATTGTGCTCAGCGCTCTTGTAATTTCGCAAAAGAAAAATGCATAAAACTGCGCAGGATGTTTCTGCAACTGAACGGAAACAAAGTGTAGCACCAAGGACGCACACTCACAAGAGCGCCAGCTGTATTTCCAGGTAGCTGCACTATAGGAAAGGCAGTGCGGCGCACACCACTGCTTGCTCCAAGCAGCCCTGACTAGAACTCAGGGGTGGAGATTTCCAGATCTCCTCAAGAGTCAAGCACCTGTTGGAATGACTCGAAGCATTCGTATGGTGTTTGCTTGCTGAAATCAAGCTCGCACGCTGAATACCGGGAGATTGACGGCGGAGATATGCAAACACATCCGTGTACTGATCTAGACTTCAGTGCACGTTCAAGTGAAAGTTGAAATCAATCCAGAGCCCGCCACATATTATACGGCGCGCCTTACACCCACAGTGTTACTTTGGAGTCAATCAATGAGTCAGTCAGTCAGTCAGTCAGTCAGTCAGTCAGTCAGTCAGTCAGTCAGTCAGTCAGTCAGTCAGTCAGTCAGTCAGTCAGTCAGTCAGTCAGTCAGTCAGTCAGTCAGTCAGTCAGTCAGTCAAACATTTAAGCAATCAATCAATCAATAATTCAAACAAACCGGTGCGGACGCGGGTTTTTTTTTTTGCGTGTCGATAACACTACAAATCTAAGACCAGAATTTCTCCGTAGACGTAAAGTTAACAGCACGCGTTGGTGTCCATACTACAGCACCACTACACATCCTCACCACTCTCTGATCCCTGAACATAAGGTTATGAGGCAGTATTTCGAGAGATTTCAGTTGAATCTAAGCCCTTATAAGGACAGAACTTTTGCGAACAGAAACAGGAGACAGCATAGTCAGCGGTCGCTCAATAAGTGTACAAAAATTATGTTTTCTAAACCCTGCAGCTCATCGTTTGCCTGTGCCGTGGCGCGCCTTGGCTAGTGCAGCTGCATTTATTAGCGCTCGTTTTGTAGCACTTTCAGGCGTTTGATTCAGCAACTGGAAAGAAATAGTAAAAAAAAAATTCTGAGAACGAAAAAGTTGACAAAAGCTACATTTTCGGAAGTGGCTTACTTCTTGAGTTCTCCTTCGTGGTTGCAAGTTCCTTAACTCCAGTGTTCACTTATCATTATCGGTTGAAAAGATACGTTATCAGGCTGAAAGAAAATCTCCTGGTTGCACCAGGGGCCACTAAGGAACATTTGTTAGGTTGGGGCAACCTAAAAAGAATGAAAAATAATAATCCCCTGCCTGCACCACTGACATACAACAGTCTTAAAACAGTAAAAAAAGTACTATTCTCACTAAACGAGCCCGGTGTTTGTGTCTTTAAGCCGTAGGTAATGGTAAGTCAAACATCTTTTATATCGCTCTATTGCGGCAGGCAAGATAACCGCTGGTCCTTAAGGGTAATGGAGTGGATTCCAAGAGAAGGCAAGCGTAGCAGGAGGCGGCAGAAGGTTAGGTGGGCGGATGAGATTAAGAAGTCTGCGGGCATACGATGGGCGCAGCTGACAAAGGACAGGGTTAATTGGAGAGACAGGGGAGAGGTCTTTGCCCGGCACGGGGCGTAGTCATGCCGGTGACGATGATGATGATGACGACGACGATGATGATGATGATGATGATGATGATGATGATGATGATTGCGGATGAACTGATTTTTATGACGAACAAACCATGCTGCATACAATAGGCGAGGTCTTCGCAGGAAATCTACCCAGCGATGCGCCCCGCACAGAAGTGCACTGGATACTAACCCTTTCGGCCCTGGCGGCGTCAATTGACGCCACAAGAGAAAATTCGACTCTGCGCTTCGAAAGTGAAACCAAAACCACGCATTTTTTCCCGAGGTCATCTTCAGCAATCCCTACTGCCATCGACATGAGAGGTCGCGCCATGTTTTCACGCTGACGGCCACAAAGAAGAAGAATCTCCGGCAAAAACATGGCAGGCGACGGGGCAGGTAAGCTCACACATTGAAATATTGTAACCGAGTAATTATTCAAATACACGCGTCGTGATTTTTGTATTTAGATCGTAAAGGTTAGCTAAATGAGCGAGTGCTTGAGCTGGATTAATTGAGTGAGTGGTTTTTTCGTAGCGCCCTTTTTTCTCCATGTGCGATTTTGACGCCATCAGGGCTCAGTGGTTGCAAATGGCGCCCATTGAGTTATGATGGCAGCAGTGTTTCAGGTTTGCTGTTTCTGTATTCTCGCAGATTCGTCCATCCCGACGGCGTTGTTTTACTCCTGTCATCAGAGTCAGTCGAGAAGGCTCCAAGCCGCTACAGATGCGCTGTTTGAGGAGCTTGATAATGGAAATTTGTCGGATGTAGAGGGCGAATGCGAGGACGATGCCGATGCTGTCGAGCTTCATGCGACCGATCCAGCGCCAACAGACGATGAGAGCGAGTCTTCTGATGATGAGTGCGGTCTAGGAATGTCCACTGGATGGAAAAGGACACCATTTCAGCAACCAGATGCGTCTTTTCAAGGTGGCGTTCATGATGTGCCCGAACTGGACGGAGAAATGCCATCACCGTATCATTATTTCATAAGATATGTTCCGAAAAGTATATTTCTGGAACTTGTGGATAGAACTAACCAATACTCGGTGCTTCAGGATGGAAGCTCAGTCAAGACTGATGAAGAAGAGATAAGGCGTCTTGTGGCACTCCACCTCACAATGGGTGTCTTGCGCTATCCGAGGTTGAGACTTTACTGGAAGCCTAGCATGAAATCTGGTCTTGTAACATCAGTCGGCCTGTCACGCAACCGCTTCGAAAAGCTCCGAAACAACCTGCACATTGTCGACGCTAATAATCCCAGCAAGACAGACCGCCTTTGGAAAGCGAGGCCCCTGCTGGATGCCTTTCAGAAACGCTGCAATGAGCTCGTTCCAGAGGAGCGGCTTTGTATTGACGAACAGATTGTGCCCTTCAAGGGCCGCCTGGACATTAAGCAGTACATAAAAGGAAAGCCACACCCGTGGGGCGTGAAAGTATTTATGATCTGTGGCGAATCTGGCCTTATTTATGACTTCCTGCCATACCAAGGGTCGACAACTACCTTACCCGACCGCCTAAAGTGCAACTTTGGCATCACAGGTGCGGTAGTTATGACTTTGGCTCAGCGCATTCCATCTGGTGTGGGACACAAGTTGTTTTTCGACAATTATTTTACTTCTTTGCCTCTGCTTCGTGAATTGCGGAAGAAGAAATTATTTGCTGCGGGAACAATACGGTCTAACCGATGTGAGAAGTGTCCCTTGATGAGCGAAAAGGATCTGAAGAAAAAGGGGCGTGGCTCATCAGATTGCCTTGTGAGTGGGGACGGAAAGGTGGCCGTGACGAAGTGGATGGATAACAGATCGGTGACTTTGGCATCCAACTTCCTGGCTGTAAAGGATGAAGACACCGCTAGGCGATGGAGCAAAACAGAGAAGTGTTCTGTGGACGTCAGACGACCTGCTGTAGTCGGTGCATACAACCGCAGCATGGGTGGCGTTGACAAAGCAGATTTTCTTGTGGCGCTTTACCGTACGACCATCCGGTCAAGGAAGTGGACCCTCAGGATGATATTCCACTTCATGAATCTGGCGGTTGTGAACGCCTGGCTTGAATACAGGAATGAAGCAGACAGGCACCTAATCCAGTCAACAAAACAGCTTGACTTATTAGACTTCACCTTGAACGTCATTGAGGCGCTTTCGGCAGCTGAGAGCAAACCTTTGACTCCAAAGAGAGGACGGCCCTCAGCGTACCCTCTGCAACCTGCAAAGCAGGCTAGATTCGCCGAAAACAGGCCTGTTCAAGATGTAAGATTTGATCAAATTGGACATTGGCCCATTCATGAAGATTCAAGGGAGCAGCGATGCAAAATGGAGAACTGCCCTGGAAAATCTCGCATCCAGTGTGAAAAATGCAAGGTCCACCTGTGCCTTTCAAAGTCTAGGAACTGTTTCAGAGTGTTTCATACTCGGTGCTAAAGAAAGTGTGGTTTCTTAACGCTTCGTGGAACTCTGGAAATAAATCATCGAAAAATTTCGTTTTACAACCCTTGAGCCCTGATGTCCTATTTTGACGCCATATCGCTAACTCGGTAAATACTTCCACTACAAGGTTAAAAATTTCTGGGGATGTTATTTGACTCATACAAAGATAAAAAAAGGTGCTAGAAAAAATCTGCCGTCGAAATAAAAAAATCAGGGCCGAAAGGGCTAAGAAAAAATGTTCAGTTACTATACTTTACAGACCCAACAAATCGAAGCATATCTTACCTGTGAGCAAAGCAGCCCTCGCTTCGACAGCACAGCTGTGTTCGAAGGAACATCGAGAACGCGACTTCGCAGAGTCAGAAGGCAAAAAACGTGGCTGAGGAACACTGCGACTGCCTAAGGGTCTGAAATGTTGCTCTTATTGTCCTCTGTTGGTGTGTCACGAGATGTATCGTGCATTATTCGACACGCGGCACGCTTAACGTCAATTTCGTCGGCACGGCAGCGCCACCGCCATACACTGTAAACAAGCATAAACCTAAATGGGCGTTTAAATGTCTGGCGTCGCCCTTTAAACTCCATATGCCGAAATATTTGCTCCATCAATATGGGAAAAAAATGTGTTAAATGGCCTATTTGACTCCCTGCACTGAGTAATGGTGCGTAAAAAAGCATTCTCCTACGTATAACAGCCATTTTTAAAGAGAGTTCCTGAGATTCATTAAAATTCATTAATTCACTAAAATTCAATAAAAGATTCACTGAAATTACACGATTCACTAAAATTCATTACCAATTTTTTATTTGTAGATTTTGAGCACCATATAATATTGCCAAATTGAGGGCCGTAAACATCTAATCAAGCTCATTTTTTAAATCTTCTGAATCGGCATTCTGGCACGAAGAATCGAGCCCCAAAAATGCGCACTCCAAAGCTCTTTGAGTTGGCTTTCCCGCGTTGCAAATTTATGAACTGGCGTCGTTGCGCGTGGAATTGTCGCTGAAATAAAGTTAACTTCATTTACATGATGAAGTACACAAGCTTCGTCTGTATTTTCTGCATTAAAAATGTGGGCGAAATCGTTTTAATAAATCTGCAAGGCGGGAAAGCCAACTCAGCGGCCTTTCAACAGTGTCTTTTTGCAAATCAATGCTTCGAACCAGAACACCGACTCAGAAGATGGGCTCGCCTGCGACACTGATCGATCTTCAGTTTCGCAGTAAAAATTGTTTTTCCCCAAACTATAAAATTTCCCTTCATTTAATACTGCTAGCCGCCTTTTGGCCGCCAAGGCAGGAAGGGTACACGCATACGTCGTTGCACATTAAAAGAGATGGTACAAAGTTGCTTACATAATTTTACTTAGTTAATGATCTATTAAGTTAGTTCTATTACGTACATGATGTACCACTTGCCATGCAGTCCACACCCACTGAACCCACCGACGTATTTCTCAAGGTTTTTAAAATAAAAATCTGTAAATACTAGAAAGAATCACGCAGTATACCCCGGATGTTGAAAATTAGGAGTTGCGCATTTCCGGAAGAACAGCGCAGCCCTCACACGCGTGTATATGTAATGTATGTTTCTAAGCAAACGGCAGAGCTCTATATCTTTTAATAAAGGCGCTCGTTGGAAAACAAACTTCCTTTAGTTCGTCATAAACGTCCTGCTGCTATGTTGAGTCGTGCCCAGCAGTAAAAGTTGAATAATTAGAGGCAGCAGCCAATTTAAGAGTCATAGGCCTGCCTGCCTTGGAAGCATCCGAGGGTTGCATTTTGTGTTAAACCGCCAGAGCACCTTTGTCAAAGTTCCGCCATGTTAGAAGCAGCACGGAATACTGCGCACAAAAAGAAAACCAGCGGTCTTGCTCATGCAGCGCAAACGGAGAATTGACGGAACCGTCGGAACGCATCCACGGAGCAAGCACTCGAAGAGCACAGAGCAGCCATCAGAAGCATGTTTCAGATGGGAGAAAAGAGCGAATTTGTTTCGCAACTTCTATGGAGCCAGAACATACCTGGACAAATAAATGGGAGCTCGCAGGACAGCTGGTTTTCTCGCTGAAAGCCGACAGCGAAGTGTTTTGTGACCTCCGCGGACAATGCAAGCGATAACGTGCCGCTTTGCGTGGCGCTCGCGATTTGAACATGCACGGAGATAAGAAATATCACACACTGGCTAAGATATATCGCTGGGACGTTTGGCGAAACTCCCACACGGGACAAGGCACTGTACCGTATTTCTAAGCAATGTGCACAGCACTGCATATTGCTCCCTAGCTATAGTTCTCGTAGTAGATCAACTAAAGCTTTAAAGCAAGAGCTTTAAGGGTCCCGTGCTGCAGAAAAATTAGCTGCGGTTCAACTACTGCAGAACCTGGTTAGAGAGCGAAAGCTGTGGTATATCGGGCAAGTAGACGCGGCTTGGCGTCTGTGACATTGAGAGGTGGTGGTGAAAACTTAAATAGACACAGGGGAGTTTAGGACACGCAGGTCCTTGGGCCCCCACACGGCCCCACTACATTCAAACGTTCATGTCCCGGAGGCTCATGACGCTGGCAGCCCGGCCTGTGGCGATGGCTTGCATGGCCGGGTCCTCGGAGCGCAGTAGGGTCTCCCAAGCCTCCCAAGTGGTAAGGTGCTCCAGGCCCCGTGGGGGAGGATCCGCCCGGCAGAGGAAAAGGATATGATCGAGAGTGGCTTTGGGGTGGTGGCAGAGGGCACAGGAGGGGTTTGTGTGGACTTGGTGATAGCGCGAGCGTATATAAGGGGAGGGTATGGTGCGTGTTTGGAGCCGCCTCCAAAGTGTCTGATGATAATTGTCGAGGGAGGGATGGGGTGGGGTGTACAGCCGACGCTCGGCTTTGCAGGCCTGCGTCAGTTCACTGAATGAATGCATGCGCTCCTGTGAGAGCCCTAAATCGGAGGCCGCCGGTGCCCAGTTGAGAGAACCTCGAGCTAAAGCATTGGCAGCCTCGTTTCCGGGATTCCCTTAGTGGGCAGGCACCCATATATGAACTCCATGCGGCGGGGCGGGTGTGCGGCGAGGAGTTCAGTATGCGAAATGCAGGGGCGTGAACTCTCCCGCGAGCAAAATTTAGAATGGCAGTTTTAGAGTCCGATAGTATATACCGGGCCTCCGTGCGCGTGATGGCTAGGGCAATGACGGCCTCTTCAGCCTCCTCCGAAGTGGCAGTGTGTGTGTGTGTGTGGAGGGGGGGGGGGGGGATCCGGTTCCGTGCCATAGTGTTTGTGCAGCGCCCGTGCGTGAGCTCTGCGGCGGGGTTCGTGGTAGGTGGGGTGCATGTTTTCGGGGAGAGGTTTAATAAGTAGTTCGCGGTGAATGTGTGGGGGACCTGTAGCTGTGTGGGATCCGTGGCTGGTATCCTGATACCGAGGGCGAGTGCGTTCCGCACACTGGATAGGCAGCGCGCCCACCCTGCCACCCTGGCAGCTGGCAGTTAATGGTTCATCTCTAGTTGTAGGTCAACCAATGACTGCTGCGGCCTATTCTACCACCCTCTACCGGCGAATATAAACGTCAAAGATCAAAGGTCAAGGTCAAAGGTCAAGTGGTGCGACACCAGGGTGAACCACATATGGTAAGTCCTATAGCCACACTTGACCTCTGGCTCACTTCAAGGTCAACCGGCAACGCACATCGAAAACGGCTTTGCCTAGCGTAGTGAAGCTTTCGCGTCAAAATCCGGCGGCGTGCATTGTTATTCATTGGTGTTGTTCATTGCTCGAAAAGGTGACTATACCTCACACATGAACCAGCGGATTTGAAAAGTGATCAAAACATGAGGAAACTGGTGCTTAGAAGGTCGCATCATGACTTATACGTCGTTAGGACATGCAAGTATACAACGTAAATGTGTGGCGCTGAAAAGGAAACTCCGATGGAACATGCACTTAAGCTCCGCGTTAGCACAGCGGCTTGGGCTATGCTGTCACTGTAGTCGGACACAACTAATCGATGATGCGCTGAACGCCATTGAAAGAAGGCCCCTTGGCGTCGACAAATTGTCACAAAGCTTAATCCGCTCGCAGAGGCTTTCAGGTAAAATGGGATGAACAGCGGGGACTAACAGCGGCGTCAAGACAAGTGGTCCACGCCATTGGCAAGAGAGCCTCTTTAGCGACATGCACCCCTTCGTTCTTGAGATATATCTGACTACACTCTCAACAGAAAGGAGTAAAAAGAAAGTGAGCTCTCTCTAGCACAATACCCGCCGCGGTGGCTCAGTTTATGTCGCTCGACTACTGATCCGGAGTTCCAGGGATCGAATCCCACCGCGGCAGCAGCGTTTCGATGGAGGCGAAACGCGAAGGAGCCCGTGTGCTGTGCGACGTCAGTGCACGTTAAAGAAATTGAAAATTGGTTTTTGGGGAAAGAAAATGGCACAGTGTCTGTCTCACATATAGGCGGACACCTGAACCGTGCCGTAAAGGGAAGGGATAAAGGAGGGTTATTAAAGAAGAAAGGAAGAAAGAGGTGCCGTAGTGGAGGGCTCCGGAATCCCGCCGCGGTGGCTCAGTGGTTAAGACGCACGGCTACTGATCCGGAGTTCCCGGGTTCAAACCCGACCGCGGCGGCTGCGTTTTTATGGAGGAAAAACGCTAAGGCGCCCGTCTGCTGTGCGACGTCAGTGCACGTAAAGATTCTCAGGTGGTCCCGTTGAAGACCACCAGGTGGTCTAAATTATTCCGGAGCCCTCCACTACGGCACCTCTTCCTTTCTTCATTCAGTCCCTCCTTATCCCTTCTCTTACGACACGGTTCGTGTCAGCGGAGACGCGAGACAGATACTGCGACATTTCCTTGCCTCAAAAACCAATTTTCAATTTTCTCTCTACCCGCCGCGGTGGCTCAGTGGTTAGGGCGCTCGACTACTGATCCGGAGTTCCCGGGTTCGAACCCGACTGCGGCGGCTGCGTTTTTATGGAGGAAAAACGCTAAGGAGCCCGTGTGCTGTGCAATGTCAGCGCACGGTAAAGATCCCCAGGTGGTCGAAATTATTCCGGAGCCCTCCACTACAGCACCTCTCTCCCTTTCTTCTTTCACTCCCTCCTTTATCCCTTTCCTTACGGCGCGGTTCAGGTGTCCAACGATATATTAGACAGATACTGCGCCATTTCCTTTCCCCCAAAAACCAATTATTAATTTTCTCTCTAGCCCACTCCTTTTTATAAAAGGGGATGCCCTAGAGGACATCTTACTACCTTTTTACACAGGCAGTATAGCAAATTTCTCCGCTAACAGCCGGCAGTCTACGCTAGCTTAATCGCAGAGATCCGGCAAATTTCGTCACCTTATATAAACCCTCTAGTACCCCCCTTCGCAAAAGTGGAGAGACCACGCGAGCCGACAAAGCTGCGTGTCAGAGCTTTCTCCCAGTGCAGCGCCTGCTTTGAAGATATGAATAGGTTGCCTGACCAAATAAGTTAACCAGTCTGTCTACAAATTTCTGCTAGACACGTCTTTATAGACGGAAAGATCGCAATCAGCGCCATTCCCGCAGGTCTCTGCACTTTTGCGCACGACTGCACATCTAGTGTCTTCCGCTCAGCAAGGTGGTAGTAGTGGTAGTGGTTTTATTAAAAATAATAGTAAAAAGGAAGGAAAAGATTTTTGCTAGCCCCGGCATCTGCCATCGATACTGAAGCACCTGAGCTGGGGCAGCGGAAATAAAGGACAGCAGGCAGAATGGAGAAATGAAATGAAAGAGGTGAGGGGACAGGAATAGAGGATAGGGGGAGAAGTAATATGTACAAACTATTTACACAATAAGAAATGTGTCCAGGTTGTGCGCGTGATTAGTACTTCCGCTCAGCAAAAAGGTTGATTTTAAAATTGCAGGAAAAAAAATCCTCAGGAGAGAGTTCGGAGTCACGTGGAGAGAGGAGGTAGCGGGCGCTTCGTCTGCAACAACAGCGGAAAGCGCGCTCGCACCCGTGTTCGGTATCGCGCGCACGTGACCTCACGCTCCAGCCGCATGGACCCGCACTTGCGAAGACCGCATCTGCCGCGTCGCTCACGGCCTAGTGTGCCACCTCAAGCGACGCAGATCGGACGCTGCTAAAGAAAGACGCTAACGAAAAAGAAACGCACAAGGAGGAAATCGGGCACCGCTCACGCCGGCAACAGTGGCAGTGGCAGTATATATACCGTGTTTGCAGGAGTATAATGGGCACCATGAAATACACCTTCGCCGAGCGTCACTTTCGAGACGCGAAAAAGAAAAAGGAAGCACCGATTTTACGGACTCCTTCTTAGTTACAAGCTGCACTGAAGAAGGCATGTGAAAATCAACCTCAATGTCTTTTCACCACATGAATGCACTTTTCACTACGTCTTTATTGCGCGACACTTGGCGCTAGAATTAACTTATCATTTTTACATGCAGAAGTTTTTCCGTGTTATTTCATCCCTAAATCCAAGAGCAAAGCCTGAGCATTTGGAATCCAGAAGCCCGACAAGGTTTTCCGGTAGCATGCATTGAAGCGCGTGGACTTTGTGTTCATAGCAAAGCAACCAGAACCTTCTTCAAGGTTTAGAAAGCGTAGCATCATCTCCGACGTTTTCTATAACAATTTAACCAGGCGTCATCATACCTATCATATATAAATGCGGGTTAGCATGATGAGAATAAAAAGAAAATAATTCGCACAGAATGGCAGTGTAGCGTTCTGTTAGGGAAGTTGGGCAGGTCCCTAAAATAAAAAAAGTCAAAGTCGTGAAGCGTGGCGATCTAATTTACACCTCGCATACAGCAACCCGGAGCCACCGGTGGATGCCAGGATGAAAATAGGGAAATGGTCGCCGGTTTCGTCCACTCATCGTTGTATACCGTAATTAGCAGCCCGAGGGCAGTGTTACGTAAATTGTTGAAAGCTGGTCAGCTAGTGAGTGCATGGGGCGACACAGTCAACGGTCTATACAAGTGGTGTTCTGCCATGTATATCTTTGGTGTGCAGTAAAGATTTGCTGTAATTTCCTGTTCTGACCTCTTTTGCCCACTGTTATTTTGCACATTGGGCTGGTCTTTGGTTATGGGGCTAACTATTCTAAAAATTTGTGCGAAATATGGATACGTACGCATGAAAAAAAAAGAAAGGGAGAAAAGTTTGCGGGCGATCACACGCGTGGGATGCCACAAATCTGCTTTGGGAGTATTTACAGTACGTTTAGCTTTTACATCAACCGCCTTCTCACTTGGGCGTTTAATATCCTTGGGAGTCGCCCCTTCGTTCCGCTGCTGCGCGGCTTCTGGTGGGTGAAGCATACAAACTTCGGACGCATAGACAGCCACTTTTCAGTGAAGAAGTAACATACTGCTGAGGCAGTGAAACAAAGAAAGAAAGAAAGAAAGAAGGGAAGAAAGAAAGGAAGAGAAAAGAAAGAAAGGAAGAAAGAAGGAAAGAAAGAGAAAAGAAAGAAAGGAAGGAAGGAAGAAGGAAAGAAAGAAAGAAAGAAAGAAAGAAGGAAAGGAAGGAAGAAAGAAAGAAAGGAAAAAGAAAAAAAGAAAGAAAGAAAGGAAAAAAGAAAAAAGAAAGAAAGAAAGAAAGGAAAAATAAAGAAAGAGAGAAAGAAAGTAAAATGAGAGGAAGAAAGAAAGAAAGGAAAAAGAAAAAAAGAAAGGAATAAAGAAAGGAAAAAAGAGAAAAAGAAAGAAAGAAGGAAAGAAAGAAAGGAAGAAGGAAAGGAAGAAAGAAAGAAAGAAAGAAAGGAAAAAAGAAAAAAAGAAAGAAAGAAAGAGAGAAAGAAAGAAAGGAAAAGGAGAGGAAGAAAGAAAGAAAGGAAAAGAAAAAAAGAAAGAAAGGAAAAAAGAAAAAAGAAAGAAAGAAGGAAAGAAAGGAAGGAAGAAAGAAAGAAAGAAAGAAAGAAAGAAAGAAAGAAAGAAAGAAAGAAAGCCCTCATCGACACCAGATCTCGAACAGAAGCGGGACGGGTTGCAGCCACGCGAATGCGGTATACACGCCGCGTGCCCTACGCTGCTCGTCCACGGTGCACGAGGCGCCGTGGCGGGGAAACGGCGAGGAAAAAAACTAGGTTGGCGCTCAGAAATGTCGTGGGGCGAGGGAGTGCGCCTTTTCGCAGCCCGGCCGAGGAGGCGACGGCCAGCAGATGGATCTGGCTTTGCCGCCGCGGTGTCGGCCGCCGTCCCGTAAGTTGGCGCGTACCCAAACGACGGCAGAGCCACCGCCGAAGACGACGACGTTGCCGAGCTGCTGCGCGTGAGATCGACAGGCGTCACTCGCCGCCGCGCACATCAAGTTCAGAGACGGGTGAGTTGGTGCTGCTAACTCCGTTTTCCACGGGCCGTGTGCACCACAGAAGAAAAAAAATGAGGGCCAAGAGATTGTTACGGGCAGTTGCCGGCTGACGCCGGTAGTAGCACTCGATCTAGCTCGAAATAACAGCGAGAGATGTTCCGAGACATCTCAGGAGACGTCTTGCTTTTTTAGGCCATTAGTCGAAATCACCTTGCTGTACGACAATGCTCAACCGTTAGGTTTAAGCAAGCTAAGGGACTTTTTTCGTTCTTTTTTAAATAGCGGGTGATGCTCATGCTCTCTTCTTCTCTTGGCAGAGGTGATTTACAAGCATCCGCGATAGAGAATGGTGCCACTCTGAAATGAACCCGAGTAATGCGCCTTAATAGCCAATACGTGGAAGGCTTATTTGCTCACGTGCATAATTCAACTCTATAGGGCCTGTCGATACTAGTACTTTAGAAATTTGCAGTCTGGAGCGGTCTAGCCCTGTCCGGTTATTTTTCTCGATAAAAACTGGTTCTCTTGATTTTTACCAGTGTGTTAACCTTTAACCGACAGAAAAAAATACAGAAATTATGGCTGAGAAAATTGAATTTTAAAATTTTATTTCACTGAAACTCGTCACGTCCATACTGTGGACATGTTGCCGCCGAAATTGAGGTCAACGGGGTGTAGCATTGCCTCAAGGATCCACGCCGTAAATTCGGTGTTAACGCATGCTCTTTACTTTAGAAATCTTCCGGCGATGGCGACACCTACATTTCGTTTTCTGATCGATTCTAACGAATAAAAGCTTTTTTTATGGTTCAAGTGGTCTCTTCGTCTTTACAATGACGCAGTCTACGGTACAGGCCAATTTAATTTTGTCCTCACAGGCGCTTTAACTATTGTCAATCCAGCATCTGCTTTAAGAATCACGTACAACCCAAATCCCATAGCGCCCTTCTCTGTCTCACCAGGATAGACGTGCAGTCTGTTTCAATCTAGCCCACCCAGTCACCACTGCATCGTACTTAAAATTACCCCAAATCCTGTGTACATATATGTGATCTGGAAATTAAGCTAACAATTAAAGCTAAAAACCTTATTAGGAAAAAAAAGAGAAAAATATGCGCCACCTCTTAGCGTAGCCTTCATTGAGGACTGGCCCGCTGAAGTTTAAATTTTCTAAGAAAAAAAAATTCTGCGAAAGAAGAAAGGCTGAGAAATGCACGCTGCCGGTGACAATGCCACTTCCACTGGGCACGAATTTCTTCTCACCGAGCCATATTTTCATTTTCGTGAACAAGGAACCATATGGTGCGAAATCTAAATTAAATGGGAGTGACGTAGGAGAAGTCACGGCGGGCTTGTGAATAATAAGTCTGAAGTAGAATTCGTACAAATTTTATCTTCCGACAATCGGTTGTCTAGCGGAGACTATAGCACCTCCTGGTGCGGCTGTCTGGGCCATTGTACATGTTTTTCGAACTGTACAATAATATTACGCAATACGCCCATGTTGCTGTTTTCACCTTCAGCAAGAACACCATAATGATGACTCCTTCCCCAAAATAGCGGTCCTCACTCGCCCAGTCTGCAAAATGAAATGGCTTTATGGTTTTTTGAAGCGCTTCAGTCGGACGCTGTACACTGTTCTGCTGCCTCTAAGCGCGGTTTTAGTTATGGATTCATATCCTACGCACGACCACGAGTCGATGCAGGAAGTCCCGCGTACTGCAACTAAGCGTCTCCAAACGCTGCCCAAAAATATTGTTTCGCGTTTCCTTTTGGTAAGCGGTCAGTGAACGCGGGACCCACACAGGACACCATGTTTTCAAGCGCAATTCTTCGCGCACTTTATTTCTTACTGCTTGCCCTATTAGTGAAATGCATGTCACCTGCAGCAATCAACAGCTTCAGTAACTTTCATTCGGCGGCACTCAGTAAGCGTGCAGCGGGTTCTTCCCATGATTTCCGAGGGGTGGGTGGGGGTAACATTAACAATTGTCCAGGGGGTGCTTAGTGCATGTCCACCCCCTTCTAGATTCATTAAGCTGAAACTGAGCCATCATCGACATTAGCACCCAGCATTCATCAAACTCGGATATTGTAACCTCAACTGAACTCTTACGCGTCACCCTGATTTGATGTATCTTGCCTTGGTTTTAAACTAATTGTCCTTTGACCGTGTGTTTCCATATCATCTCATGATTTTTTTTTCTTTTTGTCTCACTGTTTGTTTCGTGTATACGCCTTTATGACCTGCTTTATTGCCCATATATTTTCAATGTGACGTTTGATAAGCGCGGTTTTCTTTCTTTTGTTGATAATCTGCGTCGACTGCTGTCTTATAAGGTGGCCCTGGGCCATCGTCAAGTTGCTTAGTGCAACTTTTAGTCCAGGGGACCATTCAGAGCTTGTGTTTGCACCACTCTGAAAAATAAACGAATTGAATTGAATTGAATTGAATTATCAGCCCGGCCATCCAGTTCTTTGAGCAGAGATTTTCTGATGTCTGCACAGAACATCTCCTTTAAATTATAGGAGCAAGTGCTGGCTTGCTCGCCTCAGATATGTATCGGTCCTGAACAACGCGGCGCTTCCCGCTGATATCCCTGAGGGGAATCGAAGAGTGATACTTGGCAGTTGTGACATCGCCACACAAATTACAGCGCTATATCTCAGAGAATTGAGAGAATTTACGAAATGCGCATCGACTTCGTGCTTAATCCCACCTGCTGTTGTTCTGCCGGTCAAGAATTATTATGACGCTGAAAGGCTGTTTACATATGAGGAGGTGTTTTACGTATTGTCACGGAGTGGGGATGCAATGGGGATGAGCCGCGTGCTTCGCAGAGATGGATGTTTAAAGACTTGTATGAGGAGGATACAGGTAGCTACGATGCTGCGTCGTTCCTATACTTTTTGCTTAATCACAGCAATTCAGAGAACTGGATATGTCCAAGGGCATCAATTACGGGCCGTAAAAGAACGCACAAGAAGAGTTTTGTAACAGCTTCTCGTCGCCTATAAGCGTCAACATGTGTCTCGGAATATGCGCCTCCTTCCTATATGGCCCCGTCGGATGTCGCAAGTAGCGCTTTCATCCTGCTTTCAATCTGGTAAATGAAACGAAGAAAGTATTTCACAAAATTCTCATTTTTTGTGCCGATATTTCCTTCCTCGTGCTAAACCCTGTTTCATGACGCGACGGCGCGCATTTACGTTCCGTATACATTCAAGTAGGCATGCTTAGCGTGCGTTCTTTTGTCACATGACCATAACAAGTAAACTGCCAGCATTTATCATCTGTCTTATGATCAGTAACTGCTCAAACCGATTCATTTGCAAAACATTTCTCACTACTTTCTTGCTGGTAGCGGATGGAATGATAGGCTGAGGTATTTAGGGCAAGCAAAACTCTCGTGCTGATGTCTAGCGACATCAGCACGACTTGACTATCGACTGTAATTGATGGCTTCGTTCATAAAAAAAAAACTGAGATTACCAGACACAATTGCTTGGAATTTTCGTTTAGTACTACGGAAGTTGAAGTAAGTATGCATGCTGCAGGAATAAATGGTGGTGTCTGTGAAGCAGGTAACGCAGTGCTGCTAGTGCAAACCACTGAACTGAGGTCACTAAGTGTCCAAGTTTAAAATCCACTTCCACGGATGAAAAATACCACACGGCTGAATAGTTTGGTGGCCGGGACCAGGACAGACAAAGTTTGTTCAAATTCATGGTCCTCTAAAAGAACTCCGAGGATTTCCTTAAGTTTCAGAGGATTCATAAATTTGGAGGCTCGAGTGCAAAGAGATTTTTCGGCCATTCAACGTGGGTACGAAAGCTTTGCTTATAATGTATACAATATATCTCCAATACGCGCAAAGCAATGCCTCTGACTATTGCCTGGTATCTGTTCTCGTTAGTTCTTTTCGTATTTTAAAATCCTCTGACTCACTCTTTATACAAAAGTTGTTCAAGCGAAGAGAAAGGATTCAAAGGAATACATTATGGTTATTGCAAAACACTCAGAAAAAATAAAAGTAATGTTTCATGTTAATTCATAAGGTGTAACAAGCGTGTTGTAACTGTGCGAACAGTGCCAGTATTTCTCTCGCTAGCATTTGGCTCATTACGAAATAACGTAGAATATGCTCTCACCGCGAATGTAACACATTAGCCAAGAACTACATGAATTCGTCAGGCTGTGTTTTTCGCTCACCGCTTTTCTTCAGTGCTTGCAGAGACGACGACACTTGCCAAACTTGACGCAACGCACTCCAGGGGTTTTTCCCTCGAAAGCTAAGGCATGGCATTAATAGCTATACTGCATCTCCCCAGTCGCACGGTGCGTATTTTTCAAAAATACAAAGAAACACCAAGAGCTGAGAGGGGAAAGTACATACGGTTTGTTCTTTACTTGTATCACGACAGCATAAAGCAGATGACAGTACAGCGACGTATGACGAAGCAAGGCGGCGAAACGGACGGGAGAACGCGCATGCCTACAGAGTGCTAGCCGTGTGCAGCCTGTGCTGCCGCTCCGTGTAGTCACGGAGCGCCGTACAACCCTTTTTACGACTATGCAGTGCTACCGTTAAACCAACTTACGGGTGTACAAATGGTTTGAATCAGGCAACTTTTTGTTCTTCTCCCTCTCCCTACTCGCAGATATTTTCATCATTCTGCTTTTTTTCGCTTATCTGAGTCATAAAAAAATTTACTGGTAGGAAAACAGTGCAGTGAATGGCCATCGAATACTACCAACGAAGCACTGCTCCTTTGTATATTGCGTGAGTATCTAAAAATGTTGCACAGGTTGTTGCAGTGAGAACAGAAAAGCTTCTTCACTTTCTAGCTGATCGGAAAGCGATGTGCTTAAAGCACTGCAACCGTCTAACGAGAAGCACACTTGGAATCAAAGTTCTACCTCATCTGAAGGTTCCATCTTTTCGCCGCCACAGTAAGCATGGATAGACATGGGAGAGGCCTTGGCCCTGCAGTGGGCGCAGTCAGGCTGATGATGTTGACGAATGCATGTTAAAAATAACTTATTACGAAAAGCCCGAACATCAGCACAAGTATGTAGATCCAAGAGGAGCGAACAGAAAATAGCAAAAAATGTGTTCGTCTTTATTCTTCCGTCTTTGTCTTTGCGTGTTGCACTAAGTACTATATTATCGGTAATGAGTGGGCTGACGCGGTTTGCTACGATGGCGACGAGTGCACATATTACTCACTAGCTAGCAGTGACATCATCGCAGTCAAGTATAACGGTGTGGGATGGCGGTGAGGTTTACATGACCCATCAAGAACAACGGGCTAGCCTGCTACGGTAGTGCGGTTATAATGACGTACGCCGAGAAATTTCCCACGTTGCGTATACGAATTGCGAAAGCTGTATGTAACACTACTTAGACACATTTATTACATATACCGCTCACTTCAATTGAATGTACACTCGTATTCGATAGCCTCACCATGAAGGACATACTCGGTTTTTCTATTCGTAAGTTTATCTACAAAGAATTAGACGTTGCCAGTGCCAATTCTTGTAACATCATTCGGCACTAAAACAAGTTTCCTCAAACAAATGTCCTGTAACGTTTGACGCAAGGCCAAAGCGTCGTAAATAGTCAGCACGTTTGAATAAAAATAGACCCGTTTGGTAACGTGCGATGTAGTATTCATGAGACCTTGGAGCACGCGCATCGGATGTACAGTCGCTGGGCGTATTTGTTTTGTTTTTCCTATTTAATTTTCGTGTCGTTTCCCAGACTGTTTTGTTATTAACGTAAATTCTTCAATGATTTGTCTCCCTGCAAGATTTTCAGATACTTTGGTGCAATTCGCACACTCTTCAAACTTTTTTATTTATTTTTACCCACCACAGCATTGTTTTATTTCCTTGGTATGACTATGGAGCGTTGTTATTTCGTCGTTATCTTGCCTCAATGTGTTGATTTAGTAAGGAAGATCGATTTTTCATTTTCCTGCACTTCATAATATACTAGTAACCAGGAACGATTCACGAGTGAAGAAACGAACTATACCATCACAAGTACGCCTATGCAGGAGTCCGCTGACAACAGCAGGGATTTGAGTGAGTTCAGACGGCAGCGCTTTGCCCGTCCCAATTTCTTTTCCTATGCGTGCGTTTGGTAGACTTCGTACGCAGCGAGTCGGTGACCCAAACAGTCGGCTAGGCGGCGCCTCGGCGCGATTCCTCGGGAGAACAGCCTTCGCCCCGAAGGTCGACTTCTTCGAAACCGGCCCGGCCAGGAAAAAGGTAAAAAAATCAAAAAGGAAGCGGAAAACACACACACACACACACACACGAAGAAACGTACAGACGAGGAATCAAGGATGTTGTTGCCCGTCTCGATTGCTTGGCCGTCATTATGGTGTGCCATGTGCCTCCATCGAAGTACGCACTAACTTTCACGCTGTGTCCTACCTAAAACGCTGTTCTTTCTGCCGCGCCCGTTTCTAGGGCGAACGCACCAGCAAGGCTTAAAGTCACGGCGTAGATTCCGAATGTGTCAATTTAAAAAACGGACTACTCCCACCGGAACTAAAAGTTTGGAACAGAGCTAGAGATTATCTTAAACAGGGTAACACATCCTCGCTCTTAGGAACAAATGGGAATTATTGCAGACAGTATAAGCTCACTTTCTCTACACTTAATAACAGAAAACATGCACTTATGCACACTGCCGCACTGCAGTTGACGCCCTTCAGAAGTAAGTCGTTCTTTTGCTTTGTGGGAAAGATGACCATAATGATTATGGATTTTTTTGGCGCAAGGGCATCTGCGACCAAAGAGCGCCATGGCACAGGGTATTTTCTTCAACTCGAGGTGGGGTCAAAGACCCATTTCCCAAGCATTTCACCCTAAATAAGCCGAGCACCAGACCAGAGGAAAGCTTGTACCCATTGTACCACCGGTGGGTGCCCGGCGGCACTGGGGATCGAACCCCACACCTCCTGCATGCGAGGCGGATGCTCAAACCACTAGGCAACCACTGCGGTGGAAAAATGAAGACAATGTACTGATTGCGGCTGTTTGAGAAAATGAAGAGAAAGAAATTGCAGAAAATCGGGTAGTCTAAGCAATCCGTGCGTCAGTAAATAGATGCGCGTTGATGAGTCTTTCCGAGGTTGCGTGTGCAACAGAAAGTACGCCCCTGCGTGCACACGGTCTGATTTGCTGGGTAGAAAAGAACCAGCTGGGCGTCGATCAAGTGCGATATTAATTTATCAGAGGTTACTATCTCCATAGCAAGCCAGCTCACTTAGTGACCACCTTATCTAAAACATGTATTACTCACTGTATCTGGTGGCTGAAAACGCGTACTCGTAATAAGCGTGCTGTCAGCGGGTGCATTTATCGCTGGACGAGTGCGTGCAGCTACTGCAGACACTTGCGGGTAAATGAAGTGTAAGTAGGGCGAGATCTCCCGGGAGCGACCGACGCGGATCGTGGATAAGTAGACTGTGATTAGAGCATCGGATGCGTTAAATCCTTAAGAAAGAGAAAGAGAAAGAAAGAAAGAAGGAAAGAAAGAAAGAAAGAAAGAGAGAGAGAGAGAAAGAAAGAAAGAGAGAGAGAGAGAGAGAGAAAGAAAGAAGAAGAAAGAAAGAAAGAAAGAAAGAAAGAAAGAAAGAAAGAAAGAAAGAAAGAAAGAAAGAAAGAAAGAAAGAAAGAAAGAAAGAAAGAAAGAAAGAAAGAAAGAAAGAAAGAAAGAAAGATTGGGAGTTTTACTTCCTTGCTAAGAAACAAAAGAAATACTGCAAAAAATTTGCCGCGACACAAGAAGTGACAGTTATCTTCCCTATACCGTAGAATATTACAGCATGACACTTATATTATTTTTGAGCGTTTCTTCACTCGGTGAATAGGCATGCTTGTGGATGTCTCGGTATGTTCGTCTCGACTGGTGATCGAAAATGCGAAACAGTCAGTACTAAGGTAGTAAGCAAACGTTCCCGTGAATGTTGATTTTAGCTTTAGTGCGGAAAGTAGGTGCTCTTTTTATATGTCCCTTATTCAAAAGTACTGTTAGTTTTCAAGGTAACCTAATCGGGTGAAAACCGAGGAGTGATCAGCGAAATACGTTAAACGTCAAGGTTTCGGATTGGAAATTGCATTCGTTACGAAGACTCTTATAGCCGACGTTTTACAACGCAACGTCAAACTTTTGTTACCACGTAAAATGTGCCCGACAGCTTTCCCGAATTTCGGTAGTGGTCTGCGTTATATATTTTCGTTTTTATTAACAAGTGTGGGTTCTTCGGCGATCCCCTTTCCTTCTCCGATGGTCACTTGTTTCTTCAGAGTTTTTTTTTTTTGTTTTTACGAGGACTGTATGGTGTGACGAGTTTTAACTCATCTACAGTGTGGAGGCTGCACGTGACTATTATTACCACCGAGGAAAACAGCTTAAAAGCAATCTTGAGACCTCTGAAAGTGCAGGAGCCAGACATTATGTGACAGGTTATCACGTTTCCTCGATTTTTCATGATGAAGCATTCAATTACATCTCAACGTTATGATCCCATTAAATAATTTAGCGAACGACTCCACCACTCGTGAGTAGTCGAAGACCCGCCTTATTTTCGAGCACAAATAGACAAAGTTGTCGAAATGTTACAAAGGTTCCATAATGACAAGAAGGCGTGAAAAAGATTAACAAGGAATTTTGAGGAACCTCTCCGGCATAAAGACGTAATGATTTCCTCGTAGCTATCTGTGGGCGAGCCTTCGCATCCCGCTGCTACACGCCCCAGCGACCTTCCTGACGTAAGGCCTGTTCTTGGAGCGCAAATTACCGCAACCGCCCTAGAAGCGCGCGCATGCAGTCATCCAGACAGCCAGCCACCCTGCGCTGCAGCAGCTCCCTTCGACATGAGCGGCACGCGCCCGGCGCCTCCCTTCCCCCCCCCCCCCTTTTTTTTTTCCTCCAGTAGTCCGCTCTGAATTCAACGCTCCACCGCTGGCCCGGTCCAGCAGGGTGCGCGTGCGCCCGAGCATTAAAATTAACTCGCCTCCGTGCGCCCCAAAAGACTGCGCACTTCCTTTCCTCTTTTCACGCTGCAGGCCGACGACGGAACGACGACGACAGCAGAGCGGAGTACGCATGGAACGCAGTTTTCCCGCCAGGAAGCCGTTTCACACCATGCCTGAGCGAAGCGCCGCAGAGCCAAGCGGGCCACAGCGTAGCCTGCACGAGTGCACTAGTTACGGACGAGCGGCGTAGCGTCAACACTGACGGAGGAAGAAGGCCCGGTGCTGACTGCTTCGTGCCTGCTTGTTTTCTCTTCGATATTCGCCGAGAGGGAGACGCAGAACGGGTTGTCTGGAGACAGCTTTCACAATTCCAACTCCTCGCCGCGATCCCAGTGGAAGCGCTGACTCCTGCGTGCCCAACGTCTTGGTGCTGCGAGCGCTGCGACTTTCGTGTTCCTGACTACCACAGAACTTTGCGGAAATCCTCGAGCCTGTGAAAGTGAAGACACCTGTGCAAGCTCCCTGGAAGTTCGGGACTTCAGTCACGGCCTTAAGAATCATCTTGGTCAAGCAGTGCGACAATATATCTCATGCTGAACCTCGTGTCGTATAGCATCCGTGCTCCAGCTGAATTTGTGGATTCCGACGCGCTCCAGCCGCTGTAAGTGCGTCCGCAACAAAAGTTCAGCTGTTTGAGAGCCAAATTCTAACAGAATAACACGTCCACTGTTATACTGATGCAGACCGCCACGATCTACGGCGTGATAATTCACTAGAGTGTATGAACAAGGACCCTACCCACAAGCCCTCAGTGTCCACAGCCCTCCTCGACAGACATTTGCGAAGATCTGCTGTGGACCGGCATCCATAAGCATCAATGCAGTATCTGGCGCTCGTTCTAAGCATCGTAGGGGGCACGCTGTTCTTAGGCCTCCTACTGGCGGCTATCTGCAGTTACTACTGGATCTCGCAGAAGCACTACCCGTGCGCCTGGTCAGCCACGGGTGACGCCAAGTCGGACGCTTACTACAAGAAGACCGGCGACTGGAAGTACGTCCAGAGCGGCGCGGTTCCGGACGCCGAGGAAGGGGTGCTCACGGACAACGACGAACCGCTTCTGGGCTCCATCGTGCTTGAAGACGGTGCCAGCGTGACGGCTCAAGATGGCCAATGTGACAACACAGATGCGCCCAAGAGAGACGTCAGGGCCGCGGGTCCAGTAAGCTGCTCTGAACGCACGTGCGAGAATAAGACTGCGATGTAGTGACTCGCCACCTCGTTTTGCATCAGACCTTTCATCTATAGATATAGTGACTGTGTGTGCGTAGCTGTTGTGTGCATGCCTTGTGTGTCCTCCGGTGAACAAAGCGACGATGTGCTCCCTAGAAAAGCAGCATGTTGTTCAGCCGCTTGTGGTGAGGTGAGGTGTTACTCACCAAATGTGTATGAACGTTTCCAGTGTGGACAAATGCCAGTCAAGTCTAGTAAGTAAACAGAGCTCAGTAGAGCTCAAGACAACTTGGAAGTAACCACTGGTGCTTGTTCTCTTGTCTTAAATATCTATAAGGTTTATTTGTAGACAACCTAACAAGACATGTTGTCGCCTCTAACTTGTGAAGAAAGGTGCATTACGCAAAGCAATATCAGCTCCTCAGGTTGTTATACAAGGCTGGCAAAGATTTCCACGTCTAGTTATTTCTATAGCAGCCATGCTGACCATGAAAACGTGGTCTCATATCTCTGTCTTCAGTGGTCTTTGTCATGAGTGCATGTGGCTTGGCCTGTCTCACGTAAACACATATTCGCTTATTGACGCAGATCCGCAATACTTTGTCCACGCAAAGAATAAAGCATTAGTGGACCAGGCCTTAAACATGCTGCGCTTGAGTGTCAAAGACAACAGCGTGCACGCTTATATTTGCCGGCACGTAGGTTCCTGAGCTTCATTAAGGCACTCTGTTCATAACGTCTATGAAGGAACGTCAAGCTAGCGACGCTTACCACGTGAGTTTTCCTTTCGTTTGTTTTTTGTTATTCTCCACGCATATGGAAAAAAAATTGCGGCTGAATTGGGCATTAACTTTTTCCGTACAGTACCTTTAACCTAGCAGCTTTACACGCGAGACAGTGCCTACATAATGCATTTAACGCCGAACGTACAGAACCTGTTCCGTTCATGACTGCTAGGAGGGGAAAAAAACCGTTCGCGAGCAATGGACCTGTGCTCGCGCTGCGGCGAGCGTTCGTCACGTGGAGTGTGTTATTCCGGGGTGTCCGATGTGCCTCATGAAGACCACATCTTCGTCCTCGTCGCTGGCTTCCTGATCGGCGCGCAGCTGACACGAGTGGCGTCCGAACACGTATATGGCGAGGCTGAAGAGCGCCCCGAGTACGATGAAACCCATCGAGGCGCCGTGCAGCAGGTAACGGAACGTGGCCGCGTCGTACACCCAGCAGTTGCCGCGCGCGCCGCAGTTCACCTCCCAGACCAGACACGACCTGTCCATGATGGCCCCGTAGATGACCGGGTACGGGATGAAACCTGTCGGAGATCAAGAACAAGACAGGCTGAAACGGCGCTTCCTAATGACATCGGCATCAGGTAGATGACAGGCATGATCGTGGCAGTGTGGACATGGTAGTTGAGAAATGGCCAATCGCTGTCAGCGGGTGCGTAACGTACCATCGGGAGCAAAAGTAACAGACCCCCGCCTCCAGGTTCCGGCCCGTGCCACTCTGCGTGGGGGCGCCACCTGACAAAACACTTCTGGTGTCGAGACCGGCGCAGTGGGCCCGTTTCGACGCACCAAGTGCTTTGTCAGATAACACCCTTAAGTACAGTTGCACGGGTCGGAACTTAGAGGTGGGGGTCTGTTACTTTTGCCCCCGATGGTGCACCTCTTGTCAATAGTTTAGAGCCCAGGAGGTTTGCTTCCGAGCCAAGCCGTGTGCCTCGCAATGCGTCCTGTGTTCCAAATTTCCTGAAGGTAAGAATATTTTTGGTACTGCCCTCTCCGACGGATAGAGCTTTCAATAATGCTACAGAAGCACCACTGCACAGCTAGGAAGCAAACTCCTTGGGCTCTATACTTTTGGCAAAGGCTGTACGGGCGTTGCTTGCTGTTTACGCAAAGGGAATCCCGCCGTGTTCCCATAGGACTAATAAAAGCTTGCATCATCCTTATCAGTTAGCGGCCACGGGAAAAACATTCGGCTGCACGCTAACGGCATTTTCTTTATTAAGATACAAAGCTAAAACATTTTGCAAGCAACTTCATAGGTTCAGGCACGATAAATGCGTTGTTTGGCTAAAATAACCGCGATGCTTAAATTCCAGTGGCGGTAAAATTGAGGAGAAACAGGCAATGAAATATCATACACAGAATTGCGAAAACATAAAACAATAAATGCGAAGCAGACATTTAGATCAGTCCATTCTCTACAGCAGAAAGAGGTTATTTCATAATTTGAGAAAATTTTATTCGAGTTTGTTTTTTATACTGATGGCAAGGCTACTGGGCAGTAAAAAAAATGAACAAAACATCGCACAGTATATCACTAAGTCGCGCTGACGTCGAGGCCACGTAAGCAAGATTTCGCGCACAGGTATCGATGTCGAAGTCCTTGTTTTCACAACGATTACCATTCTATAAAGCGATCATCCAAGACAAATGCGGCAATGATTCACCGGTCTTGTATTTCATTCTTCAAACAGCGAATCTTTTTTGTTGATTTGATCAGAAGTTAAACAAATTTGGTAAAGGGAGTAATGTTACCATAACAAACAAAAGTAACAAATATCATGACGAACCGAAGATGGAACCAAGGGTGAGAAGGACCGCGATGGCAATTTTTTCTTCTTTCGGATGCATACAGCTTGGTCTAGAGAAGAAGAAAAAAAATAGATACATAGGTGAATGTTTCTGCCCGTGGATCTTTGGGCGCGAGCTCCTAGCTAGAGCCACTGCGGCAGAATGCATTAGGGTTAGACGGGCCTTAATTTCAAGGTCTCGAAGGGCCTCAGAACCCCAACCAGTATAGACAAGGGATCTGAGGTTCACTGCGCTACAATGTAGAGACGTCGTGAATACGAAGCTGGTAACCATTTTTTATTCTTCTTGTCAGTGGCGGTCGGAACGTTTATTCTCTGCCGTTTCGAAAATTTCACTGTGATTTTTGGTAAGAATTATTAACATATTTTCTGAAACCTGAGACAAAAAAAAATTAGAAAAAGTTGGCAACCATATATACACAAAGGCTGGAAGAACAAGGGAAACTCGTTCCCTAACACCATGAGTAGGTCTAGAGTTGGTCACTCAGCCTCAAGGCTACACAACAACAACGAGCACACTAGCAGAGCGTGGGGATCGCTTGTTTCAGGTTCGCGACATAAACTGAGCAAACAACGACCTTTAAAAATGATTTCTCACCTTCGTACAAAAACATGCGTTAAACAAGTCGCCAGCCGCTTTCTCTCTCTCCCTGTTTATTTCTTCTCCACTTGTGCTCGAATCACTAGAGACCGCCTTTCGATGGAGCCAGACTTCGAGCATTGGTGTTAAAAAATGTATTCCTCCTTCGCACAGCCTCGCTTACACGCTCCTCATAGCACTGATCTCATGTTTAGCTGCACCTGGAGTATGTGCGGGCCAGTTACTAGGCGCCCTGCGTCCAGTATTTGTTGTCCTAGAAGCAGTGTATAAGGTGGCGAATTGCGTGTGCTCTTCAAGCAAGACGAAGATAAACGTCAAAAGCCGACTGGTTTCTGTCCTAACTGTCGCAAAGGCGTGCGACGAAGCGCTAGCTAAGAACACTCATATGAAAAAGGGAACTAAATCACGTCGACAAAAGGGGAAAAGAAGGTCAGCATGAAATTCCACGCAAGCTTTAGCGCCTTACTTGAACACGTAGATGGCCCTGGCCACCGGCTGAGCTCAGACGGTGTGGGCATTCTTGGGCAAGAAACTAATCAGATACTGTGTATTCATCTCGAAAATTCGCACACTGAGATAGCAGCGCAATTTTTGAATTAAAATTGTGGTTTGGTTGGTTTATGGGGGTTTAACGTCCCAAAGCGACTCAGGCTATGAGAGACGCCGTAGTGAAGGGCTCCGGAAATTTCGACCACCTGGGGTTCTTTAACGTGCACTGACATCGCACAGTACACGGGCCTCTAGAATTTCGCCTCCATCGAAATTCGACCGCCGCGGCCGGGATCGAACCCGCGTCTTTCGGGCCGGCAGCCGAGCGCCGTAACCACTCAGCCACCGCGGCGGTCTGAATTAAAATTGTGAATATTTTCACCCTGTACATTAACTCACCATACATCATGCGCTGAACCCGTCTTGCATGTGCCCGTGCTTAAATCTGCTTGCCACCTGATTAGCGCTTGCGTGTGTGAGTCGAAACGTGGATGTTTTAAACTTTGTCTTTACTTTTAGTCAGCTCGCTTATGCTCGTTTAGTTATAATTGTCCCCACAAGACAAGCTTTCATCTAACTTGAAAATGCACTAAACCCACTTAGTAGGTTGGACACTATAGAATGAGCGGCAGGGCTGCATGAAGTTGAGCGGTGTTAAGGTGAGCAGGCACCAAATATACAAACACAATGAACAAAGAAATCTGGCCAGACCTTATGCCAATGAGGGCGCTGCCGGCCTTGGATGTGGCGAAGACCATCCTGGCCAAGCCAAGCACCGCCACGAATGGCACGAACATGGTGCACTCGTTGAAACAGAATCCTGAGCTTGCATTAGACGTGTAGCTGCTGCCGTCTGGACGTAGTAGGCACTGGCAGTCCAGCAGCTGCGAAGGTGATGCGTTCGGCTAGCACATTGTAAACTTTACACCTCTGATACGCTGGAAGACATATTCACCTCAACAGCTGTATAGATTAATAACACGAACGGTTATTAATAATACAACGGTACCTTTTCTTTGTCCATGCGCCGTTGTGCTGTTTAACCTTCAACTGTGTAAATGGCTACTTGGCGTCACAGGCACCTTAGTAGAACACTCGGCCTATTTCCACGGTGCAGGTCAAAGCAGGTAGTGATAAGCGCATTAGGCAACGGTGTAATATGCCCACACTATGGCGTCCAATATGACAATGATCCTCAGCGCAAAATATATGGCAAGTGCGGTTCGGCAGCGATACAGGAAGTGTTTACGTGCATTCTTAATAATAATAATAATAATAATTGGTTTGAGGGAAAAGGAAATGGCGCAGTATCTGTCTCATATATCGTTGGACACCTGAACCGCGTCGTAATGGAAGGAATAAAGGAGGGAGTGAAAGAAGAAAGGAAGGAAGAGGTGCCATAGTGGAGGGCTCCGGAAAAATTTCGACCACCTAGGGATCTTTAACGTGCCCTGACATCGCACAGCACACGGGCGCCTTAGCGTTTTGCCTTCATAAAAACGCAGCCGCCGCGGTCGGGTTCGAAACCGGAAACTCCGGATCAGTAGTCAAGCGCCCTACGTGCATTCTTGAAAATTGGTTTTTGGGGAAAGGAAATGGCGCAGTATCTGTCTCACATACCGGCGGACACCTGAACCGCGCCGTAAGGGAATGGGTAAAGGAGGGAGTGAAATAATAAAGGAAGAAAGAGGTGCCGTAGTGGAGGGCTCCGGAATAAATTCGACCACCTGGGGATCTTTAACGTGCACTGACATCACACAGCAAAGGGCGCCTCGGCGTTTCGCCTCCATCGAAACGCAGCCGCCGCTGTCGGGTTCGAAAACGGGAACTCCGGATCAGTAGCCGAGCGCCCTCACCACTGAGCCACCGCGGCGGGCTTACTTGCATCCTTCATCGCCATTCTCACATGCATGTTACGAGGCGCACGCAAGTTCAAACATGACCAACGAACGTGAATGTTTCAGGAACGAACTGAGTGAACTGGAGGAATGCGTCTGTATCTTACTCCGTTGTCTGTACTATAGGGTGCCTCTACTGATACAGCATCAATGGTTGCGATGTATGTGCAAGACGCCCTCTAATCGAGCTTTTACTGCAGGTACTTGAAAAGTGGAGGTAATATAAACGACAAGACTTCTCTCAACCAGGCGGATATATTGCTGCTGTTAACGCATTTAGCCGGTGGCACTGTTTTTGGCACGTGCGCAAGTGGCCACGCGGACTCTTGTACGAACATCCTGAACGAATGATTGTTTACCAACACTGTGAACTCAGTATGCCCACTCTCTATACAGCGGATGACACCAACCTGTATAAAGCCGCATCTAAGCTTCCATTCAGAAATTGAGACGCCATCCCGCGGATGGCAAGCAAGAATAGGCAAAGTACAAGATCAAGAAAGCGCCGTCAGGTTCGACTAATGTGTGCTACCGGTTGTCTGTTCGAAAAATGACAGTGCAAAGGTGTAAGCCAGCTTGGCGTCAGCATTTCCAAACGTTATCTTTAAAATATATTTTTAAAGAATGAGAAAAGACGAGGCACTGCGCGTTTCGTCACGTCTCCGATGCGTTCATGCTTTCGCTGCACAGTTTTCAGCAATAATGCAATCAGTTGACAGTTTACACACACGAGACAACTATTTCCAATAACAAAATAGCTCAGCTGTTTAGTAGGACAGTACTCGCCACTACGCAGCACGCTGTCACAAAAAAACTTTGGACAGGCGCTGCAGTCCTCTGTACTGCACTTAAGCGGGCTTAAGCGTCCACAATGGCGGTACACAACGTGCACGTAGCGACCATGCCACACCCAAGCTCGCGATGCTCAGGCAAGAACATCTCCATATTCACGTTCACATCAACATTTCATAAAGCCTGAGTGCGTGCAGACTTCACATATATGTAAAAGGAGTCTAAGTGGCAGCGAGCAAGCATTTCACAGTGAACCAACACCATTCCTCCACTGCCGTAATTACATAGTATTCGCCCTTTGAGACGAAAGTAATAAAATCCTATAGTGCAGAAGAAACGACTAATAACAATTACCTGCGTTCGAGGCGATATTTCACAGAAACAAGTTTCCGTTCAACAAGTCAAAGTGCTGTTCGATGAGAAAATGTGCAAATGTGCACGATACCACACTGAGCAATGTTTCTTAACAGGCAAAATAACCTCGAAAGAAGAGCGCGACACGCTCATATCTGTAGTCAAAGTCCAGTTCAGTTGTCTGCGAGTTAATTTGATTCCGAGGAGAAGTCGCCTAATTGGTCTCCGAAATGTCACAAGATGGATGTTTCGAAAAGAAAGCCAGTAAGGATAACAGACCGGAAAGGTGGCATCAAGCTTCGTGTCAGAAGGATACAGTCAGGAAATGCTATGCGGCCGGGAATTCTCTGGGAAGTGGCGTCCCTGCAACGGCATGAATGGGCTGGTGTCCACCACCGCTGGCACGGTTCCCACTGGCGACGCCTCAAACAGTGCTTCTGATAATTGGTCCGGTAGGACGGTGCGGTCCTTGGTGTCCGGCAGGCGCAGCGCAAAGAAGGCCGCCGCGGCGCACGGCAGGGACATAACGCCCAGCGGCACTGAGGACACCGGGAGGACATCCCAGTACACAGCCAGGGGCATCGGGATGCTCGCGGCCGCCGAGAAGGCCGTGCAGAGCGCCAGTCCCGAGCAGCGCACCACCGTGGGGTACACTTCTGCTGCGTACAGCGTGCCGATGGTCTGCGACGCGTCCACGCTAATGCTCGCCGAAAGCAGTAGGGCTGCACTCAGACCGATGTGGTCGTCGCTGATCGAGCTGGCCATTAGGCTGAATGCGGCAGCGAAGAAAAGCGCGCCAGCCTGCGAAAGCCTGCGACCCAGGTGCGCAGCGGACACGATGGCGGCCAACCCAGTGGGGACTGACAGCACTGAGCACAAGGCCAGCAGGCCGGCAGGATAGAAGTTCAGGTAGTGGATCTTCAGCGATGCGAGTTGCGAGGTCAACGCAGTCACTGTCCAGAAGTAGTACAGGATGATGCTGTTCCAGCGGCCCAGCACGCACACTGTCTCGCAGCAGGCAGCCTCGGGAGCAACCGCGGAGCAGCAGCGCTCCAGGTCGCGGCGCGCACGCGCCCACTGGCGGCGCACTTCGAACAGGTTCTCGCCGTTCAGCGTGGCCGCGTGTAGGATGACTGCTTCGGCCTCTTCCATGTGGGCTCGCGCTAGAAGCCAGCGCGGAGACTCCACCAAGTTGGCAATGAAGCGTAGCATCATGAAGCATGGCACCATGCTGGCCAGCTGCAAGACGTGCCAGCTGAACTGCAGCCACATGAAGGCGGCCGCGATGACAGCGCCGAAAACCCTGCCCATCATCACCACCATTGAATACAGCGTGCGTCGTTCAGGCGCAATGACTTCCACCACGAGGACGAAGCTGGTGTTGAAGAGCGTGCTCGCGGCGGCCCCCAGAAGGAAGCGCATGGCGAGAAAGCTGTTTACGATGGCAGATAGCAGGATTACCAGGCCTGCAGCCTGAACCACAACTACCGAGAACTGCACCACCGGCTTGCGACCCCATCGGTCTGCCAGAGGACCCGTGACTAGCAGCGCGCAGATGGCACCTGCCGAAAACGCACAGCAACTCAGCGGCATGATCCAAGCACGCTCGCACACCAGGCCGAACTCTTGGACTACAGAGTTACCGTAGGCGGAGGGCGCGTATTCCCAGCTTGTGCAGGGCGCCGTAGGTAAGTCCGATGAGTTCCATTCCGCGTACATGCGACATCGACTGAAGCGGCCATCTTCGGTGCGCGGTATCATATGGCGCTTCCATTGCACGTCCGAGATGTTGCGCACGTTCTTGGGCCTGGCACACCAGTGGTCGACATCGTGCTGGGCGATCTGCAGCGGCAGCGTGTAGAAAGGCAGCACTAAGGCGGCCAGCATGCCGAAGTGGAACGTGGCTGCCTGGAAAGGGCCATGCCTGCCCATTAACAGTGACGCGTCTTCGCGCCGCACCGTGCTAGCTGTGGTTAGCGGTGGCAGGGTGGCCGGATGGTCCTGCTGCAGGCTCAGCGAGGTGCGCGATAGCGAGCGTCGGCTCTGAACAACCGACTGCATGCTGTCCTGAAAGTCGCGCTGCTCGCTTCGCTGATGCTGCTCGGGCGATGGCCTCTTCTCCGATGGTCTCGTGCGCTCCTCGGAACCCATGCTTGACTGCGCTGTGGACGTAGGGGCCCCACTGCCTTGTCGCTGTTGGACCGGCTGCTGTGTCTGGTTGGTGTTGCTACTGGCCGAGGACGAGCGCAGACGGGTCAGCAGAGGGGACAAGAGCCCCTGACCTTTGCCTCCCCAGTGGCCAGAAAATGCGCGCTGGCGCAGGGACCGCAAAGCCATAAGCTCACCCAGGGACGTGCTTCTCGTCACCGCTGTCGGGTAGGACGCGCCCAGCTTCAGTGGGCGCTCGGAGCCGCGGGTGTTTGCCGGCTGCGAATATTGACGCGAAGACGGTGGAAGCTGGGGAGACGAATGGAGGGACTCCGATGAACGGGTGGGATTAGGATGCACCGCAGTCCGGGACGTGCGAGCAGCTGGAAACGCAGTGACCGACTGTTCTGGTGCAGCCGAAATAGCCGAGGGGTACGTTGGTGTTGGAGGAAACGTCAACTGCGTCGCCAACGGTGCGGTGGCACCGAGGGCTGCTGGTGCCCGCAGTGACTGCAGCGACCCCGACCTGGCTAGTTGCGTCCCTGATGGTAGCGACGATGTGCGATGAAATGACCGCGTCCTGCGTGTAAAGCTGCTACCAGATGGCGTATCATGCCGCGTCAGCGATGACGGCTGCACCTCCGATGGCGGGGTCTGGAAGCCGGAGTTCCTCCGGACCGGCTTAGAGCCCTTGCGCCGCACCTTTTGAGTCTTGCGCATCGCCGTCCTAGGCTGCTCCACACGTTCCAGTGAAGGTCTCAGAGGGGGCTCCTGCTTCGTTAGGGATAGAAACTGCCCGACGGTGCTGCTCGTACGACGCACGTTCTTCTTCTGGCGCACGAGCTTCAGCCACTCTCGCGAGGTTCATCGTCCGTCTCTTCTTCATTGTCTTCGAAAGTGAGTTCACAGGAAAATTCAAGGAAATGAGAAAAAAAGAAAACGATGTATGCACCTGGTATTGACACCTGAAATATGCTTCGCAAGAAAGTGTTTTTAGAAACTGTGTAGTCCTTGAAATGTGTTCCGCCATATAAGTGGAAACACGAGATGCCATCGAACGCAATGCTCAGCAAGGAATCATAAAAAACTATGGCTCCAATCACGCTGTGAAGGTGGTTGGACAGCGAAGCTGTAAAACGACACCCAATTACCCATTGCGACTTCACTTGAAAATTCACACCCGTGAAACCAGAGACAAGTGAAATGTACATGAGCTGCATGCTGTATGGCTGATTTCAAAGGAGATATGCTGTCTGCATTCAATTTTTAGCCTGGCGTTTTGAAGCGAAAAGCTTCACTACGCTAGTCAGAGAGAGAGTAAACTTTATTGTTCCAATCGAGAGGTTTGGTTGCGTGCCCGGAGACTGCCGATATCTTCCAGGCTGAGCGTGGTTGGCGCCCCTAGTCCAAGGCACCACTGTTCCTGGCCATCCGGCATGCGTGGCTCACTAGGTCCCTTTGGACCTTAAGCTGGCTGCTGGTTAGCCGGTCCTCCCACTGCTCCGCATTTGGGTCTTTATTATTTCGGAACGCTACATTGTGTGTACATTCCCATGTGATATGATATAACGTGGGGGTTGCCCCGCACCACGGACATGTATCCCTATACTGCTCTGGATACATCTTATGTAGGACATGAAGGTTGTAGAAGGTCCCTGTTTGGAGTCTTCTCCAGCATGTCGCCTCGTATTGTGTTAGCTGAGGGTGTGGCTGGGGGTATTTGCGCCTTCTGCCTTTAATGAGGTTGAGGATAGCTGCGTACGTGAGCTCCACCGTCATCCCCGGGCCGTCCGAGGCATTTGACGCACCAGCTCGGGTAGTGAGCTCGCGAGCTAGCTTGTCTGCCTTCAGATTGCCTTTGATTCCGGCGTGTCCTGGTACCCAGTAGATCCTATGTTGGATATTTTCATTGGTTCGCTTCGTTTTCAAGAGTATCTTTAGTGCTTTCTTATTGATTCTTCCTGCCATGTAGCGTCTGCACGCTTCCTGGGAGTCAGCTAAGATTGTGAGAGATTTGTTGGTGCGATAGCCCTCGGCTGCCGCTAGGGCTACGGCTATCTCCTCTGCCTCAGCTATCATTCCATCTCTCGTGGATGCACCGCTGATGAGGTCACCTTCCTTCGTTGTTACAACCGAAACTGTTTTCTTGATGCTTTGGCTGCGATTCCATGGATACAGTGTGGCGTCAGTGTACACTGCTCGATCTTGTGTGGCTATCCTCGTTTCTACATATTTAGCCCTTGCCTGTCTTCTTGCTGCGTGGAGGTTTGGATCCATATTCCTGGGTATGGGACTAACATGGAAGGTTCGACGTATTTCATCTGGGATGTTTTCCGACCTGTCCTCGATGTCCAAGGCTTCTTTATAGTTCAGCCTTCTTAAGAGGGCCCTTCCTGTTGTCGAGTTCCTTAGCCTTTGTATTTGCGACATGAATTGTGCCTTACTAAGCTCATCAAAAGTGTTCTGCCAGCTTGTCGTTTGACGTGTTTCTTGGTAAGTTCAGAGTACCGCGCTTCGCGCGAGCCGGCGTATGTCGGAGCACGAGTGACGTCACGCACGGCTCAGGTGGCCGCCGCTGACTCCGTCGCCTCTTTTTCTCTCTCTCTCTCGCTCCCTAGTCACTATACTGCGCGTGCGCCACTAGTAGCACCGAGCCACAGGTGTACCGGCGCTGCGCAGCGCCGCACCTTTCCTCAAAATCCAACTTTCAATTTTCAGTTTTCTCTTTCTTCTTTCCCTCCCTCCTTTATCCCTTCCTTTACGACGCGGTTCGGGTGTCCACCGAGATACGCGAGGCGGTTACTGTGCCATTTCCTTTCCTCAAAAACCGAACAAATGAGTCGACGGCGTTCATAGAGTTCATTGGCGTTGACAACTTTGCAAAGGCTGTTCATTTTCACGGAAGGAAAAGCTCACAACCAGCTCCGTGGGTCAGTGGAGACCTCAATCGCTTTCATGTACGTGGCGTTGGTGTCCAACTGCAAAATCTGCTTGTTCCGCACACTGGATAGGCGCTGCGCCCTCCCTGCCACCCTGGAAGGTAGCATGCAGTTAATGGTTGATCTCGAGAGATTGATCACCAACTGAACGCTGCGGCCTAGTTATTGCTGCAGAGCCGCATGTCAGCCACAACGGTGGCAGCGCTAATGAATTCAGGCCACATCTCTCTCTCACCACCACCACATGTATCAAAGCACGAATGAGGCGTCCGCATATTCAGGGGGCGAGTTATGCGCCCTTCCTTTGCTCAAATCCATCGCCGTCTTTCGCTTTGTATATCCTGGATTAGCTGAGATAAACCTCATTAAATTTTTTTCTCCCATATTCATCGCATTAACTGCGAATAAATTTGCCATGTAATCAGCGCTTGCCTTCTTAGCTTTGCTCGTTTGCAGCCTTGTTGAACCATTTCCATGTCCTCATCAAACGTACCCGAGAACGAATGCTATACAACTCCCGTCATTAGCTTGTGGGTTTTCATATAACCTTGAACCGAGGAGCAGATGTGGTGGCAGTATTCCCGAATATATTCAGCAAAATTTTGAGCAACCGTTCGTCGTACAGATCCCGGGCCGGGTCAAAGCATTTCTCTTTGCATATAGCTTACATATTTTAGTCAAGTTGGAGGCTAGTTTTCGGCAGGGGTTTGGACCAATGACATATGTATATTCAGTTGCATGCTTTAAGGTGAGGTGGAGGTGTCCACCGAGATGTCGAGATCTGAGAGCTACTGCGTTATGTCCAAAATAAAGAAAGAAAAACACGCGCGCACAACTCTGTACATTACAGATGGAGAGGGGCGTCCAGTTTATGATATTGCGTAAATAGATTATTTGCGTATAGTACCTCTCCACACTATCCTTTCTGCCTGCCCCTTCACCTCTTTCATTACATTTCTCCATTCTGCCGGCTATCCGTTATTTCCGCTGGCACACCTTTTAATTATCGTTTTATTAAACTACTACTACTACTACTACTACTACTACTACTACTACTATTACTACTACTACTACTACTACTACTACTACTACTACTACTACTACTACTACTACTACTACTACTACTACTACTACTACTACTACTACTACTACTACTGTTGCGCCATTTCCTTTCCTCAAAACATATGCTTTCGCATTCCTCCACATCAGCAGACTTAAGCGCCCTCAGAATTTTTTGTTACAGAGGTCTCGGCCTTCAGCGAAAATCCTACTGGTGTGTCCCACAACCCGGCTTTCTATTTATTATCAAGCCAGCCTTTACGCTGACTGAGCGCAGCACCGAGTCCGGCAATGCTGGCGTCTGTGTTTCACCCGAGCCGTTCACGCTCACGACCACAAAAACAAAGAACTCGGGGACAGCGGAGGAGGTGGCTATCGCCATGGCAATGGTCAACACCAAAGCAGTCATCATAATTAGCGACTCCAAACTCGCTATAAACAATTTCGCGAGGGGTATGATCTCCAAGGAGACAGAACGAATCCTAAGGCATAAAGACTGGAACTAAAGAGAGGTGGAACTAATATGGGTGCCGGCACATTCGGGGAACAGGGGAAACGAGTTGGCTCACAGTATAGCTCGAGGTTATGCCAGCCGAGCAGTGAGCCAGGTTGAGTCTCCCAATTTCACAAGAGATGCATTCATATCCTTTCACGACTACACTAATCACTTTAAACTGGAAAGGAGGATATATCAGCCACCAGACAAGAAACTCGACAAAAGGCAGGAGGTAACGTGGCGTCGGCTCCAGACGCGAGCCTTCTTTAGCCCGTCAAAACTAGCTCACATGTACCCAACACAATACAATCCTACTTGCAAAGAATGCGGCGAGATAGCCGGATACGACCACATTCAGTGGAGCTGCAAAAAGGCGCCGCCACCGGCGGGCCTACTACCAGTCCCTTCTCTATAGAGCGGTGAGAGGCTATACTGGCCAGCTCAGACCCGTTGACACAAGTCCGGGCCAATGAGTGGGCTCACAAGACCGCCGAGAGCCACGGGCTCGAGGACATCTAGTATAGCGCCCACATAGGACTCAATGGTGACAATAAATATTTTCCAGTCCAATGGAGTCTGTGTGCGCATTTGTAGGAGCGAAGGGGTTAAAATGGTACAATTATGGCGGAGACTAACAATTAATCTGCGCAGAGCAGCGCTTCATTATCGCAATTACCCCCCCCCCCCCCAACAAGAAAAAAACGCTCACTTCATACTGTTTATTTGCTTTGTTCCTTTCTCTAATCAACCGTGGTGGCTCAGTGGTTATGGCGCTCGGCTCCTGATCCGAAAGACGCGGATTCGATCCCGGCCGCAGCGGTCGAATTTCGGTGGAGGCGAAATTCCAGAGGCCCGTGTGCTGTGCTGTGCGATGTCAGTGCACGTTAAAGGACCCCAGGCGGTCGAAAGTTCCGGAGCTCTTCACTACGGCGTCCCTCATAGCCAGAGTAGCTTTGGGACGTTAAACCTCTATAAACCATAAACCAAACTTCTTGTAATCACAATAAGGCAGTTATGTCCGCTGCAGGACAAGTTCCTTTTCATTTCTCTAGGATATGTGCAGTTCTAAAGGTTGTCCTTGACGTATAAATTAAAGATAATGGCCGAGTGGCTGAAGTCACTGCGGCATCGCCGGCTACGAAGAAGCTGACGACTTCGCGACCGCTGCACACCAACTACCTGCCAGCGATCTGCCCCTTGCGCTGGAGGACGTGCGTGCGGCCATCCACGACCATCTTCGAAAGCAGCACCCCGACCCACGCATCGCAGGAGGTGAGCGCATCGACAGTATCACCGGCTGCCGCGCACTTACACGGTCACAACGTGCAATGGTCCTCCACGCGCACATTGGCTGCGTGTGGCCCGGGGAACGACGGGTGCGTCACGGAATCGCGACGAGTGATGTGTGTGACGGATGCGGTGCAGTGGAAACACTGGAGCACCTGCTCCTTCGCTGTGCCGCGTTGGCCGATGCCCGTCGCGATATGCTTGCGGCCTATAGGGCGCTGGGCATATACTACCAGACTCCCTCAAGACGCTATTGTGGCCGCAGGGCAGTGCGCGCACCCGTGAGCGAACCTTGGTGAGCCTCTGTGTATTCCTCGAACAGACAGGCTTGACGCCCGTCTGTTCTCCGCCAGGTAGTTACACGCAGTGACCGAACATTCCGTGAGTGCTACCTTGGACGATTAACAACTGGACGCCCCACTCCAGCTGTAGCCAACATAGTGCTGTGCGCGTGTGTTTTTATTGCTCCATCATGATCTAATCACGCGCCCAACCTGTACACATTTCTTATTGTGTAAATAGCTTGTATATATTACCCCTCCCCCTATCCTCTCTTTCTATCCCCTCACCTCTTTCATTTCATTTCTCCATTCTGCCTGCTATCCTTTGCTTCCGCTGCTCCAGCTCAGGTGCTTCAGTATCGATGGCAGATGCCGGGGCTAGCAAAAATCTTTTCCTTCCTTTTTATTATTTTAATAAAACCACTTACTACTACTGAAGAACTGAACGCGGTAGGCCGTTAGGCTTAATCGCACTGGCTGGGTGCTGTGCCGAATTCCTGGTGCTGCCAGATAAAAGCTGTAACGCTGGAAAAAACGTCATTGTAGTCAAGAGTTTTCCCCGCCGCGGTGGCTCAGTGGTTAGGGCGCTCGACTACTGATCCGGAGTTCCCGGGTTCGAACCCGACCGCGGCGGCTGCGTTTTTATGGAGGAAAAACGCTAAGGCGCCCGTGTGCTGTGCGATGTCAGTGCACGTTAAAGATCCCCAGGTGGTCGAAATTATTCCGGAGCCCTCCACTACGGCACATCTTCTTCCTTTCTTCTTTCACTCCCTCCTTTATCCCTTCCCTTACGGCGCTGTTCAGGTGTCCAACGATATATGAGACAGATACTGCGCCATTTCCTTTCCCCGAAAACCAATTATTATTATTAGTCAAGAGTTCCATGGATAAGCACGAGAAGGGTCTAGGGCTGAAACAACTATGCCACGAAAACAGGTGGTGATAAAAGCAAGCAGACGTTACTCGCAACACGAAAAAAAATGACTGCGGTTCAATCCGCCTAAACCTACTAATACCCCTGTCACACGGACACAGTAAAGGTACTTTGAACTAATGCTCCATTACTCTAAGGACGAACGCGCGCTGCCACACGGACGCGCCAAAGGACACCTAGCTCAAAGGAGCTTCGAAACAAGGCAGCTCGAGTTCGTCCTTTGAGGCTTCAAGGGAGTACTCTCTCTCCCAGCGAGTTAACAGCATAAATAAATTGAGAAAAGAAACGTTCAATTTTAATTTTATAAATTCACTTCATAAGATTAGTGGTGTTTTAAAATATAAGATCATTTGTTTTGTGGCAGTCTCACCACGCCATACTCTCGTTCCAGATATACGAGCGTCACGGTAGCCACGGCTCAGTGTGGCCAGCACTGTGATGTTATGCTCTGTACTTGGAAAATCATGTCATTATTGCAGTTAAAATTGCGTTGCTTTAACATAATACGGTTATAAAACTAATTTACTAAAAAAAATGTGACATTTCTGTATTTACATGTGCAGTGAGGTTTGCAATTTTAATAACGCTTTTCGCCGATGAGGGCGCTAAAAACTTCTTGCGAAGGTCGTTCCGCGACCGTGTAGCACGGACGAACTCCCTTGAAGTAGTGCTCCTTTGGGAGCGTAAAGGAGCATTAGTTCAAAGTGCCTTTAGGGCGCCCGTGTGACCGGGGTATAAGACCAGCAAAAAGCTCGGCTGCGCCTGGTTAAGCAAGGTTAGACTTTTCTCCAGTCTCTGTTCTCGTTCCTCATCCGTCTCTGTACCGTGCACCACACGGTTTCGCTGTGACGCAGCTTGTCTCCGAGCTATATCAGCTGGATGATCCAACTCTCCTCGAAAAAAATGAAAAATGGAGTTGAGTTTCCCCTTCCGGTGGCGATGAGAGGAAACTACTTGATGATGAAATCGGGGTTTCTTGATGACCCGGTGGTTCTACTCGCAAACATTCACATTACTCAAGGAAAGGAGAAGGTTAACTATTTATTTACAACATAGGTAAAAAAAACGAGAAGAAACAAAGCAAGGAGAAAACTATTTACATGACTAAATCGTGGATCAGACGAATTCAGCCCCCGCTCAACCCAGAGCGCTTGGTTTTAAACCCTCTGTCTCCGCCCTTAGCGGGGACAGCAACCAATAAGATAACAAACGACCCATCTCGCCAATCAGTGGTTAGGGAAAGGAAAATAAGGTCCGCCCACTGATCAGAGATTGGGGAAAAAGTTCTGATTAAAACATTTGGGAAGGAGGTTTCAAATAACCACACAAACAACACAAATGCGACTTCCGTTCCCCACGCCACCCACGGCACCACAGATGCTAGAAACATGTGCCGACGAGGCGATGACTCAGGTTGTTGACAGCAACAAAGAGAACACAGTCGTTAAGGGAATAATCCGTTTCCTGGTCACCCAGCACTCGGTCCCCACCCAGCTGTATCTCTCCCGCATCGCCGAAGTCTCGTCACCCCTTGACGACGCACACATGTCGACAGCTGTATCTGGTTAGGCTTTTTCAAGGCGGATATGCCCGAGGCGGCGCGGGTAAACAAGGACGTCCGCTGCAAGACGGAGGAAGTAGGGACCAGACGGCTCCCTTTGATGCGGCACGCGGCGCCGACACTGGCGCGGCCTTTCTCAGTCTTCGTTCGAAGAACGGTCAGCGAACTCCACAAACGGTTTTTGGGGAAAGGAAATGGCGCAATATCTGCCTCACATATCGGCTGACACCTGAACCGCGCCGTAAGGGAAGGGATAAAGGAGGGACTGAGAAGAAGAAAGAAAGAGGCAGCGTAGTGGGGGCTCCGGAATAATTTCGACCGCCTGGGGTTCGAACCAAAGTAGTCCGGATCAGTAGCCGAGCGCCCTAACCCCTGAGCCACCACGGCGGGTTGCCGCGAGGGCCCGACACGCTGTTCAGTCATGATGTCGTCTAGTGAGGCTTTGCCAGACAGCCACTTTTGTAGCGATAGCTACATTACGGTAGTATTTCGAGCCTTCAGCGTGGCGCCGCGCCACGTTTCACGTGGTGCGGAGCAGCTGCCGGCGGCGCTGCGCCGTGGCTGATCATCTGGTTCGTCACGTGATTGGTCACGTGACCAGCCACGTGGTGTGGAGCAGGTGCTGTTGCCGGCGGAGCGGCGCGCCGGCGAAACCGAGCTGCCACAGCTGTGCGCATGCGACGTGTCAAGTGGGACGCATAGAGTTTCTTACTATTAACTAGAGGGAAAGCTGGCGGCACTGCACCTGTTCCTTCATGGGCGCGCAAAGCATCATGGGGCGATGAGCTACTTGGTGCAGGACAGTAGGTTTTTTTCAGGAACACAAAGTGGCGTTACTAAGATGTCCCATTCCGTATCCACGGCGCGCTCCGCGCGCAGACGACTTTGGCGTAAAAGTAGTGCGCAAAAGCCATAGTAGCGAAAACGCAACACCACACGCCGCCAATGAAAGGTTTTTGTTTCCTGGAATGCTGTGGAAAACCTTTTAAAATCTTGAATCGACAACATATTTCTTTTTTTTTAAATTGCGCCTGTTAAGCACGAAATATTGGCTCTTGTGGTCTGCAATGCTTGGCCAATAGGAGAGCAAGCCAGCGCTTATTTTGAGCAAAATATGCATTTACAAGCTTTTCTGCTCGTTTATTGCGATTTATAGAGAGAATATTGAATGAGAGGACGTTAATTATCGAAGAACGTTTGTATCTTTTGTTATTTTTTGGCCAAAAGTTGCAGTTCTGCAGTCGGTAGCTCTCCGCCCCATTATGCTTAGAGCGCCCATGGTGGCACAGGTGGTCTCGAGGAAGCTCCATGCAAACTCCCATAGGCGGGGCGCCAGCTTTCCCTCTAGTTAATAGTAAGAAACTCTATGGTGGGACGAAGATAAAGAAGGAACGCCCAGCGAAACGGAGCGGCGAAAGACTGGTTTTGCAATTCAACTGAGCAAGTTCCACTCGGCCGGCTGTAGCTATCGCGTCACTCCTGGCTTAACCAAAGCTAAATCACCGCCCATTTTTTTTAAATTTGTCCCTCTCCACTCTGAGCACGTGATTCGGCGAACGGTGGCTCAGCTGTTACTCAAGGCGAGGGAGGCAGCGCCGAGAAGCGAGCGCAGCTGCTGTTCACCGGCGAGCGAGGCACGTGATCTGACGTCACAGCCACACATTTGCCCCTCTTCCTGGATGAAGGTCATTCATTGTCAAGCGATTTTGACCTTGAGCGTTGAATGCGGAGAGTAGAGCTTTTCGCTGTAAAAAGAATACGACGCCTGTGATGTAGTAAACACTGCGTTGACTTAACTTGGCTTATATGGCAACAAAACTGATGCTAGCAATTTATTTTTCTTTTCCATTCTGCAAACAACCGAGGAGAAAAGCGAACAGTGAAGGAGTTTCACGAAATTCCGATTTTCGACTCACGAAAGAAACCCAGACATTACTCACGGAGTAACACCCCCTATACAGAGGCCAAGCAATTGACGACAGACCACTGTGAGGCTGATCCCCCTTGCACCTAAACTCTACCTAAGCCACCACCGCGCACTAATAATTTAGCAGGAAAAAAAATGGCCAGCGGTTTAGCATTGCTAAGCACGAAATATTGTACGAAAGCACGGTTTTTTTGCAGGTAGAAGGTTCGAACGCGGCTGCGGCGGCCGCGTTTCGGTGGAGGCGAAATGCAAAAGGCGCCCGTGTGCTGTGTGATGTCAGTGCACGTTAAAGACGGCCAGGTGGTCGAAATTATTCCGGAGCCCTCCACTACGGCACATCTTTCTTCCTTTCTCTTCCACTCCCTCCTTCATCCCTTCCATCACGGGGAGGTTTCAGGTGTCCACGGAGATGTGAGACATATACTGCGCCATTTTCTTGCCTCAAAGATCAATTTTCAATTTTTTTTTTCAGTTTGTAGGTAGACATCACCACCACGTACACACATCAAAGCGCGACTGAGGTGTCCTCTGACCCAAGGAGCCAGTTATGGGTCTTCCCTTTCCTCAAAATGAACGGAGTCTACTAATTCCAAGGCCAGTGAACCCAATGAACGCCGGCCGCCTATTGCTAAAATAATAATAATAATTGGTTTTCGGGGGAAAGGAAATGGCGCAGTATCTGTCTCATATATCATTGGACACCTGAACCGCGCCGTAAAGCAATGGTAAAGGAGGGAGTGAAAGAAGAAAGGAAGAGAGAGGTGCCGTAGTGGAGGGCTCCGGAATAATTTCGACCACCTGGGGATCTTTAACGTGCACTGAAATCGCACAGCACACGGGCGCCTTAGCGTTTTTCCTCCATAAAAACGCAGCCGCCGCGGTCGGGTTCGAACCCGGGAACTCCGGATCAGTAGTCGAGCGCCCTAACCACTGAGCCACCGCAGCGGGGCTGGCCTATTGCTCCAGTGCCGCGTTTCTGCCACAACGCTGACAACGCCAACGCATGCAGCGCAACTATCTCACTACCGCCACGTAGCTCAAACCGCGACTGAGGTGTCCACTCACCCAGGGAGCCAGTTATGCGCCTTTCTGTTCCTTTCGTGACCACCTCAGAGGCTTCACGCAAACAGTGGGATTTTTTCGGGATAGGAGGCTAATAGTGCTTCCGTACTGAAAGCGTTTTGAGCAACAGTAACAGCTCAGACCAAGCTCCAGCTATTGCGGACGCTGGATGGAAACTATACCGACCGCGGCGGCTGCGTTTTTATGGAGGCAAAACTCTAAGGCGCCCGTGTGCTGTGCGATGTCAGTGCAGATCCCCAGGTGGTCGAAATTATTCCGGAGCCCTCCACTACGGCACCTCTCTCTTCCTTTCTTCTTTCACTCCATCCTTTATCCCTTCCCTTACGGCGCGGTTCAGGTGTCCAACGATATATGACAGATACTGCGCATGGAAATTATACAGAATTATAATTGCAGTTCATTTAAATTCAAAGTGTGGTCTTCGTCGCGTCACAGTCGCGCAATGACCTGTCATCTCGGGAATTTGCACCGAGCGGCTTTGGTATCCAAATCTGATGGACGAATATGGCAGAATATGGCCGGACATGAAATATGGAACAATATGTTTCCCACTGAATGACATATGACATCTCCGGCGATATATTTCTGCGAAGTCAGTGTAATACAAAGGCAAAATAAGTTTTGCTATTATATTAATTTTGAAGCAGCAAAAAAATAAAGTGAAATTCACAGGGACACCCAGTTATGTTATATATTGGTAATGCAACAGCGTTATAAGCTCTTGATGCCTTTACCGGAAGTGACGTTAATTCGGTCTCCTGACGACACTGCCCTCCAGCCAATGGGCGAATTCTGTGACCGACGACGCATTTCCGCCCCATTAGTCTTCTGATACTACCGCATGAAAAGATGAAGAGGTCCAATGCTTCATGTATTGCAACGAAGTAATCGTAGTGCAGCGGTAACACGGCCCACCGCGACATCACACTCGACTCACCGAGGCCCCTTTCCAAGCAAAAATATAGAAAATCCATGCACCTGGTTCCCGTCCGACGTGTTGAAATTGTGGCACCCCGCGAAGCAGGGCGAGAAGTAGTTCGTCTCTTCGTCCGGTCCGCACACTGGCTCGAACACGTCCGTGGTGCAGGAGCATCTGGAGTTGCACTCGTTGACCAAGTTCAACCTGCATTCACAGAAATGCGGAGCGCCAAATGAATGCGCGAGCTGTGGGATGGGGCCGTAAAGTTGGAGCTTTGTAAATGCTCAAGTAGCACCGGTGTCACGTTATAAATTTTGTATTTTGCGCGCTCTCTTTAAGAGCCCGTAAAAAAGATACTTCACCGGTACTTTGTCGCAAAAGTTTCAGCCAACTGTTTTCGAAGCTGATACACAACTTTCAAATTGACGCTTTCTGCCTGAAGCCAGTATTTAAAAAGTTAGCTGGTTAGTCCTAATTAAATAACATTGCAAAACGAAAAAGATAGATCAGACTATACACCACGCGACTGGCAACAGCATTGAGTTGGTTTCATTTACCTATAGGACACTCCGTCTATTTTAAAAACTGTTACATTTAGCTGGGATAACGGTTGCCCTGTCAATAAGATTTCAGGTGTCAGTCACCGCTGCGTTTCTTCGTTGTTTGAGTTGCGTTGAGGTTATTTTAAGTTACTGGAGGGATTAGCCTGACAGTTATTCTGTCGGCAATCGCTACACTGTAGTTACGACAATGTTAATTAGTATCGGGAATCTGAGACACACATCTGTGACCTGGCGGATCAGCGTTGCCATACACACGATCCGCCACAATAGTTATCAACTCCCACCTGCTGCACTGTTATCCCACCTGCTGCACTGAAACCATAACGGTCCTGAACTAACCATAGTGACTTTTAATCTGTCTGTCGCCGTCTTGTCACCCGCACACGTCTCAGAGGAAAATAGGTTTATACAAAGGCGAACAGACCGACCTCGACGTTGGACCATGGGTGCGAAACCGGACAGGAAACGCCCATGCAAGAAGCCTTAATGAAGGCTGTGTATGATTTAAGAGTGCTTGTAAAATATGTGCGTGAACGTGTTATTTCGTATTGAACATCTCCTCTAATTCCAACTTATTTCAGACCGTCGCACGGTATGAAGTGCGGTTCGAGCAAGGTGTTCCCGTGCTCTCCCTGGGTGCCGCCATATTCATCGGTGAGCGGCTGCGTGCACGTGATGTCATCACAGTGGGCAGCGAACCTTTGGGCAGCGAACCTTTCCCTCGCGCAAAGGAGATGCCGAAATACCTACGCTCTGGGCTGTTGCATACCGGTTCCGCTGCCGCTCCTACTATTCTGACGTCAAGGGCACACAACAGCCCAGCGAGCAATATGGCGACGCCCAGGGAGCCATTATTGGAAAGGTCTCGCAGAGAAGGAGGTCACCCACTCGCCGGTGGGCAGCGCCGTGCCGGCTATGTTCAGCTGCTGGCAGCCCATCAGAAGAGAGGCAGCGAAGCAGGCCAGCAGCAGCAAGTCCACGACGAGGATGTAGGCGGACACAATGCCCGCGCTCGGCTTCAGCCTCCGCACCACGGGGCCGCTGAACAGCACGGCCAGCAACATGGTCACCAGAGACGCCGAGCCTAGAACCAAAGCTTGTTAGCAGTGGCCAGCAAGCAGTATAACAAATCTAGTCCGATTCTATACGTCACTGGCTGAGGCACCGCCACGCCATCGTTGTCGCCGAGGCCAGTCATCGGTTTGACGAGTGATAAAGGTGAAATAGAATCGGTTTAAAAGTATTGCTATATTATGGCGATTCAGGCCACCTTCTAGTGAGGTATATCACATCACCTATAATTTTTTTTAATATCGAAGTCACGCTCTGTTCAATAAAGCGCACCTGTGCAAGTGGCTCTTCGCAGGTTTTTCAGCAATTGCATAAGCCTCTCTCACTTTCTCTCGTGGCCATATGCTCCCAAACATTTGGTCTCCCCGCGGGTCTAAGTGACGACCTTCTCCTCATATACAGAGACTGTTGCGCCGCCCTGAGAGAAGCAAAGAGTAGTGCTTCTCTCGACCATATCGCTAACTCGATCACGTTGATATTTCGCGAAGAGGTCACATTCTACCTTCCGACAAACAATATTGCTTTTTCCAGTAGTAAAAGACAAACTACAAGCTGAAAACAGCAGACACTTAGCCAGAGGGAAAACTGGTTACTTTACTGGCCTTCTCAGTTAAAAAATAAAAAAAATCATGAGCTGTGATTCCAAACAAGAGAAACGCTGGACATCTGTGGTAAGAGGCCGTGTGAGTGTTACAAACGAGTTGCCATGGTATTGTTGGATACAGGTCGTGAGGAGAGAGCACACACAAGCCCTCGCAATGTTATGGCCTTTGGTCACTTGCCTGAGAATAAGCTAGCCGTGGCTGCCGAACGCCGGTACTGGGTCTCCATGTACTTTGGCGTGGCGAGCAAGAACCCCATGAGGCCGTTAACGGTGAACACAAGGGCGGCGGCATGACAGAGGAACAGCGGGCTGCCCAGCAGTCTCTTCACGACTTCTTTCAATTCTGCCGGAAGAAAGGAGTCAGATTAAATAGTGAGAGGTGAGCAACGCGCCCAGATGTGCGCATATACCTCTGCAGCCTTGAAGGGACCATGAAACGATTTTCACCATGGTTTGCAAAACGGACCAGCTATCACGTATTCCATTTCTGGTCACCGCACCGCGAAAATTTTTGAAGCAGCTAATCACCAAAGACATCGGCGATTAAAAATAACGCTCCTCCTCTCTCCCCTCAACTGATTCACACCAACGCGTAAAAAAAATAAGAAAATAAGTTTGGACTATGCCCCGTCTATGAATACATCACGCGATGACGGCCGGTTTGTTCGCTTCCTTAAATACACGGCAGGTGACTGCCTACTGACAGAATGATGCGCCTGCGACAGAACCGTGTACGCGCACGGCTGGGGAAGCTCGCGTAGCTACACGAGCGGGCTACTTTCGCCGTTACCGGAAGTGTACCCGTGACGTCATGGTTGCAGGGAATGGCAGCGTCTGGCGGCCTGTCGCTTGCCATTTCATCATTGGTACCCATGACGTCACGAGGGCAAGTAATAATTTCATAAGCAGTCACTACGGGGTGAACGATAGGCTTTAAACTGTGGTTTTATTAATTAATAGTAGAACGCGGGCTCCTTTGCAAGGACCCATACAAGGAGTGAACGCTTAAAAAGCATTCGTTCGACGCAGGGAACAAATTTACTGGCAATATTCAGAAACATTTTATGATCCCTTTAAAGGGAAGTTACACTGGCATATGCACAGTGACCAGCGCGCTTCGCAGCTGAAGCTTGCCAATTAAGCACACGCCAGATAAATAAATGATTACCATAACTGTTAGCAAGTGGCCACGGCCCCTTATTAATTGTTAGTTTTGCTTAAAACGTAGTGTATTCCTTGCTAGGCGTGTTTTCCAGAAGCCTGCAAAGGTTTGGATGTCATCTGAATATCTGCATCTAGTTGCCCTGACATTCCAGGTCTCAGGATCGTAGTTAAGCTTTAATGACCTTTTCTGTCATTAAAGCTCAACGCGTCACGGCCTTGAGGTTATCATAGATTAAATGAAACGAAATAGAGACATGCAGTGAAACCTGACGAGAATGAATGTAAAAGGTACTGGGGATCGCTATCGAAAGAACAATAGGAAGCAAGAGGTACCAACCGACCGTGTCGACGCCCGCCGTTCCCGAGGCGAGGCTGACGATGTGGTCGTTCTCGCCCAGTTTTGTCTTCCACAACTTTCTGGGGAAGAACAGCATGGGTATGGAGAAGACAATGACCAGGATGCCGATGAAGGCGTATCCCAGCCACCAAGCACCGATCCAGCGTGGGTCCCTCTTCATTATGCCCGGATCCACTGGCGAATGGGAACAGGGAAGGATACGCATGTCCAAAGTTCATTGGTTGCGCTCTTTGTGCTTATGAAACGTAGTAGTTCCTTCATGCTGGTATTACAAGGCAAGTAAGTCTAAGGGTATTTTTACTGAAGCAATGAATTACAGCACCTGCACGCCAAGTGTCCACCCACTTTTTGCATCCGCACAGCAGAGCTTATCTGATCTAGATAAGAGTAAACACCACCCATGCGTACACTGCATACGTGACCCTGTAGGCAGGATTATCCTGATAAGCTTGGAAGAGGCAGAGGAAGACGAGGAAGAAATATTGCACAATAAAAGATAACCCCGACAGAATGCACGTGTTTCTAAGGGTAATCGATGGAAAAGTATTTCTGCAGAATAGCACCCAGCAAGTGCCTCTGCATTTATTTATTTTTTTCTGAACTGACGAGCGACGATGAGTTTCACCAAAATGCGAGCCTGCGCGATATCCCTTCGTCATATTGACCGAAGCTGCTAGTTGGCGATGTAGAGTGAAAAGACGCTCAAGTAGTATAGAGTAGAAATTTTCCCAAAGTGAGCGGGGAAAAAATGTTAAATCTGTGTTATAATATATACTATTTAACTTCCAAAGATGTTAAAGCTTTAAGTGTGAGCTTGAGCACACAAAATGCCGTTGTCGCGGCTCTGTTCTCGCTTCTGTTGTTATTTCGACAAAAATATCCAGATTCAAGAGTACTTCGTAAGAACCACCAAGAAGGAACTTCGCTATTCAGTTTCAAAAGACGTTTTCCAAGCAGCCGAAACTATGTAAATGTATACATTGGTAAGACCATAGGAAGAACCTGCAGCTATGACAAAACAGGTCGCATATATAATCATATTTTCAACATCAATTCAGGAAAAGAAAACATAGAAAGTTTATAAAGACAAAGTAGCACGTGCACAGGACGTGAGAAAGGGCACACAACATGCTGTCTTTTTTTCAACGTGATCTAGCACAGCCTAGCCTATATCCGCACACTGTCAGATAAGAAGTGCCACGGTTTTGAAGCTTTCCAGTTTCTCCTGGCGATCAATATACCTTGTTAAATAATATTGACTGGAAAGTTGGTATTGCGCGGGCGCCACTGAATATTTATCTGTGACCCCTAAGGTTGACTGTTGCGTGCTGACAAGTGAGAATGAGTACATTGAGGCAAAAATCTCAGTTGAATGCAGTCTGGTCAACGGCATTCTAAATAGTCGTTACCGAGTAATTAATTCTTTCTGGGCGTATACATACCGTATGGTATCTCGTGGTGAGACAGGCAATACGACGCCAAGAAGAAGCCCATGGACGGCCCGAAGAGGCGAAGGGCAAACATCGTACCTAAAAAGATCCGAGCAAAGAACGGGAGCAGTGAGCACGATGTGTGAATAAGCAGCGGAAATTCAACCTGCAGGCTGACATCTGGCGGAGAGTACACGAACTCTCGCTGCGTGAAGTAGGTTAAAAAAAAGCGCTTTGTCTTTGTCCTACAGGAGGGCGCAAAGTGTAAAGGGTTTTAACGTGATTATAAATGCGTGGCTTCCGCGACATATTTCTTGCCCGCAAAAACTCGAGCACTGGTGTATTTTCACTCATAAACACTCGGAAGAGTATAGGCTCTGTCAAAAGTAAACTGCCCAACGGGTTCGCTTCTAAAACGGGTGCTGGGGCTCTTGTAGCATACGTGGAAGTTGTAAGTCGTCAGAGCGCTAGCCACGCCTACGAGCCCGCGTCACGCAGTGGTGCGGGTGTCGCGTGCACGTTTCGCAGTGGCCGACTGTAAGCTGCAAGCGGGCAGAGAGCATGTGACAGGAGCCGCGATGTGTGACGCGCGCTCGTAGGCGTGGCTAGCGCTCTTCCTGGTTGCGCGGTTTCGGCTTCGGTCCTGTAAGCGCTTGCGTTGCAGCGGCGACGAGAATGGCATTTTTGAAATTCTGAAAACTAATACGGATATTACTTACGGTATGCCAAGCCTCTCGATAAACAAGCTGCCTGAAAGTAATAGCTCAAAAGTTAACTACTCAATTAGTTATCCAATTTGCTAGCTAGCACATCTTGGCTATATCTGATGAATTAAACCACTGCCTTGATGAACTAAAAGCCTGTCTTTAAAGATTGCTCACACTTTTAGGTGGAACATCATGTAAAGACACAGCTGTCGCATATTTTGTCAACAGCAGAAGACAATCCGCCGCCAATTTTCATCTTCCGTTACTATCAGTGAGTGCGTAGCCGGCACATGGCAATGTCGCTTTCGGGCTGATGGTTCTTTCTTATCCTAACCCTGCATAATAATAAAGACGTGTTGCCAAGCGTTCTTTTCTTCTTCCGAGGCATCCTGCTCGGGCGTTAAACCCAGCGCAATGTTTCTCAGCTGAGCTGCTACTCGCTGACCGAGCGAATAGCTACCGCGGCTGGGATCCCGTGGTTGGGGCAGAAGCTTCTCCAGACAGCGGAAGCCAGATAGCGGATTGCGACAATAACACAGCAGTGTTCTTTCTTTTATCTTTTTTTCTTGAAAGCGGAGCTCCCTAAGGATAGGCGCACAAGAAGGCAAGGGCGAGCCCTGATGGAGGGCGTCGAGAGGGGGAGAAAAGGAGGGAGAGAGGGGATGAGGAGAAAGGGAGCTTTTATAGTGTTCCAGCATCACCGACGACAAAGCTTCGATAAGCAGGAAAGCGCTGCGCTTGACTCTCGGGCGCGTGGCATCTTTCCCTTGCCCTTCCTACAGACACAAGTGGCGAGAACAAGAAAACAGTTTTAGGTTGTTGTGTCAGCCCAGGCCCTCATCTCTCTCTCTCTCTCCTTCGCTGGCGGAAGCAGCGGGAGAGGCGCTCGCTGCTGCGTCTTGCAAAAAGCAAGTGCGATAAGGCTGCAACCGCTGGTCTCGCCACCAGCCCTGACGGACTACGAGGAACCTGGCGTCCGTGTGATACGCACCTGATCAGGTGTACTGAGGGTTTGGGGGCGCAGAGGTGGTTATAAAATGACACCGCACAAAAGGCGAAAACTTTCTACGAAAATAAAAACACATTGACTTCAATAATGTTGTTTTTCCTACAAAAAGAATGTTCCAGGAGTGAATTGTGCTAACCGGATAAAATTCTCCCCCCCCCCCTACCCCCTCCTCCCAAAAACTCGCCCATAAATGCGCCCCAGCTTGAGAGTGTTCGCAGGGAGTTTTGTGATTGTTTTTTCGGAACTGAGAAAAAATCGCTTCTATATAGCTAATTAACATTCTATGTACTGACGACGGTATGAAAAATTAGAGTCTCGTGAGGAGGTCTCTGTAATTTTGCATCTGGAGTGACATTTATATCAAGTTGGTGCCGCAACCTAGGGGACTACACCCTAAAATTCGGTGGAAAGCGAATATGACGAAAGAAATTCATTCCTTCGGGCTTAGGCCGGATCGCTTCAGGTTTAATGGTGCACTGGGCAATGCGCACACTCAGGATTGGACTGCGTGCAAGGGCGGCTATGAATTTAGTTTATTTGTTTTTTTCGCTAATATCGCGCTCCATAAAGTTTTTACTGCAGGTGCACAGACATTTATGCCTGGCCTCGTTCTCTATCGGTGCTCTCGAGTATGTCCCTTATCTCAATTTCTTTTTCTTTTACCTAGTGTTTCAGTTTGCGTTTATTCGGTGCGTGAACACATGTTCATATTTCTGAGTAGTGTTTTCTGCACACCACTGGGGCTTCCACTGTTTCCATATAAAATGGGCTCGATATTTTTCGTGACAATACGACGAGCTATGCTGTGGCACGTGGATCTTATCGCTACAATATTTTGGCCAACAATCTGCGGTCTTCGGCTATTTGTTTTTAAAGTGTTTCAATGTAGCTCGGTGCATTCCGGATTTATGATGTAGAATTTCTGACGTACTTAACTCTACCTGATATCAAAGGTA